>OX578139.1:123186457-123201457 GCA_951213105.1 Amaurobius ferox
GTACATAATTTTATAGGACAGTATTTTATAGGAGAATATTTTATAGGACATTATTTTATAGGAGAGTATTTTATACGAGAGTATTTTATAGGTGTATGTATAGGAAAGCATATAACAGTGTGGCATGAAAAGTGCGGAAAAAGGCTCTCTAAATAGGCCTGACAAGTTCACAGCCACCTTCCAAACGGGCAACAAGATAGCCAAAAATCCATATAAAACAAAGTTCAAAATAAGCAATTTGAAGGAAGCTAGTATAAAAACCATGTAGCAAAATTCAACAAATTAACAAACTATCCAATTACAGAGATATAATGTTAAATACTTTACGAATATATTTTCATCGGTTATCAATTTCATGAAAAGGGGAAAATAATTCTACAATCTTGATCCTGCAGAACTGATGTTTAGATATAAACTATTAGTTCGAGATAAAGGGGTAAAAGTTGATTTCTATTTCCTAACTATGATCATGGAAAATTTTGATTTCCAAATTATTTCAAATATGTGTGTGAATTATGGACAACTCATTAATAGTCACTATACATATTTCTCGAGTATTATGTATATCTAGAGAGGCACGTGGGCATTTTGCAAAGAAGTAATTTAAAAAACCGATTTATTTAAAGAATATGTATTATAAGAAAAAAAAAGTAGTCAACCACTGTATGCTTAGCCACAAAACAAAAGGAGGTATTATAATATTCATTGCTGTAAATAAATTAAAAATAAGTCTAATATCCAGCTTCGTTTTCAGTATATAATATCATATTCAGCGTGAAGCTTCAGAATTATCCATTTTTGTAAATAAGTTAAAAATGAGTCCAATGTCCAGATTCGTTTCAGTATTTGATGCCATATACAACGTAAAACTCCAGAATACTGCTGTTTATATGTAGGTATCCATTTATTTATTATTTACTTAAAAAAAGAATAAAAATTGTCTGCCGTATAAATACATGTGATTTAATCGCGTTGCAGAGCAACATGGCATAATTTTTTTTATAAATAATGCGGAAAAAATATCGTTTCTACAATGCTATTACTATAGAAGGTTTAATTGGGATATTTTTATTAATTGTTCTCACAATTATAGCGCTTGAAACTCAAAACATGGACAAAACTTTAGGTGGGGGCTACTCCAAGACAACAGACAAAATTTTATGAAATTCGGTGCAGCAATTCTCGAGTGATGGTGAGAGTAATAAACACACACACATACTTACATACAAACATACATACACATACACAGACATATGTTCAATTTTGTTTATATGCTAGCAGTATACCCGTCCTTTGAACGGAATATATCCCACTATATTAAAAAAATGTTGCGGCCGCCGTTTGACAAATTTCTCGTTTCTAGAGATTCTTTGCTTCGTACCGCAAAATGTATTGCATATAAAAATACGAAATTTGGTACACCTGTAGAAAAGGATTTGCGGACGATGCTGAAGTAAGCCTTTTTTTGATAAACATTATAGTTGAAGTTACATTATAGTTTATTTACATTATACATTTAAGTTTAATTTGTTATTTATTGTCAAAAGCAAAGACAAAATATTTGAGTTGTGCGTTCGCTTCCTGGATAGAATATACGTGCATAAAATATAATAAATATATAATAAAAAATATAATAATAATATACGTGCATAAAATATAATAAATATATAATAAAAAATATAATAATAATATACGTGCATAAAATATAATAATAATATACGTGCATAAAATATCACTGAATTTGCACATTTAATTCAAATTATTGTTTTCATTCGATAACTGGACATTTTTTCAGAGACGGCATAAAAATGCAAAAAAGAAAAAATATCAAATATCTGGAGTAAATGGGTTGATCTTATTACTTTTCTCGTCAAAAATTACGTATAGCTCAAGCATTTAATTAATGCATTTGAGCATACATAGTCTTTTATTTTAGATTTTTGATTGCCATTTCGTAAAAAAAAAAAAACAGGTTCTTCTTTTCTGAATCGCACGAAAATCTTATCAGCATCAGGGTATCTCACAAGTGACTTATCTATCAAATTTTGTAAAATTTAGGCAATTAGTTTTTTGGCTAAAGTGGATACATGAGAATTTTGCGGACCATTTTGCGAAAAAGGCGGGTTCTTTTATGTCGAATCATACTAAAATCTAATCAGCACTAGGGTCACTCACAAGTGACTTATCTGTAAAAGTTTATGTTATATTGTCCATTACGTTTTCAATTAGAGTCGATATATACATTGCACAGACGCACAGACACACAGACACACACACACAGACGTCACGGTAAAAATAGATTTTCCGTGTTCTAGAGGTCCCAAAAGTGTAGATTCGTCGAAAATTCGAGTTGCGACTTTCGCCACAATTCCAATACTTTCCTTATACATTGCCATGTATTGCAAGGAAAGTACAATGATGAGTAAGATCTACAGCACAACGTATTATATGTTATTTAGCGTTTTCCGGATGACAACATATAAAACTATTTCGAAGAACCTAATTAACATATTGTGGTGCACATTTAAAAGAAAAGTTTAAGTTATATTTTAAACGTATTAAGTTATTCATAATTACCATGGTCGTTGATCGTTCTTCGTGAAACACCTTGCGTTGGGCCGGTCATTAAACCCACCATTTTTATCTTCAGTACGAGTTCCTGTAATAGAATATTTATTGAAATAATGCTACAATTAAATGCATCATTTTGACTTTAAAAATAATATTATACATTAATAACGTCCTCTTAATTATTAAATTAATTACAACAAAATATCACACATTATTTGCGGAGGAGATAGGACATGTGAGACTAGGTAAATTTAAAATTCACAAATTGCTTCGAAAGCTTTAGGAAATATTCAAATTATCCCATAAAAAATATGTAAGAAATTTCAGCAAAATATATTCGGTAGTTTTTAAAATAAAAATTAAAATAATAATTACACCCATATTATATGAAGGGATCACGTGACCCACTTCAAAATAAAATAGATATCCATCTGGTGTCAAAATCGTGAATTTTAAATTTCTTTTTAATTTATATTTAGTGTTGTATCCGTCCTAAAACAGCTTTATTTTTGCTTAATTTATGTGCATCTATATTTTAAAACATCGCAATTACAATATACTTGAGTGTAAATGATCAATGCCATCCATCTTGTGACCCAATCGTGATTTTTGAAGTTCTTTGTAATTTATATTTATTGGCGTATCCGTCCTAAAACCGCTTTATTTTTATTTAATTTCTGTGCATCTGCATTCTGAAACAACGCAATTGCAATGTATTTGAATTTAAATGATCATCAAACTTTGACTATTTCTACAACGAAGTTTAATTTTCACTATTGGAGAATGTAAACACATAAAGATGTAAAATGAGTTGTATAAGAATTGCGGAATTTCTTTAACGCAAAATTATATAGATCGGGAGTTTGCAGTATAGCTGATACGAATGAAACATTCATTGATTTTACATAGAGAAACAGACGATTTTAAAGAAGAATTTTTCGATGAAGTTTTGAAGCATAAAGTTAAATTACTTTTACCTGCATGATTTTAAGTTTTAAATAAAATAAATTATTGTAGTATTGTGATAAGTTTAAAAATATTACCGCTGAATTCTCGCATTTTAGAGATATTTAAATAAAATTGCATTGCAGTTAGAAATTAATTTATAATCAATGCTTTATGCATGCTTGATCTTTCTTGTTTGTTATAATTAATTGCACCCTCTATTCGGTGCAGCGTACTGGAATTCAATAAGATTTCTTTACGCCAATCACATCTCTATTGTTCGTTTCTCATATAAAACATATTAATAAAATATTATCGATAGATATTAACTGTCTGTATAAAAACTTTACAAATGACTGCCATTAAAAAAATGGACCAATGACCCTTTGGGCAGTGAATAAAATAAAATATCAAATGTGGGTAGCACACTATATCAAATGTGGGTAGCACACTATATCAAATGTGGGTAGCACATTACTTTCCCTACATAATGCAATGGATTTCCTTTTTTCACAGTGAAAGCATGATGTATAAGATCAACGTCAAAATGTCTTTAACGTTAACTGATTTTTCGCGTAATTCTAACTTAAAAATTACCAATATTAATACCATACGCAGTAAGCATGTAGTCAATATATTAAAATATTGTAATAATTGATTCATCAATATGCCGTCATTTTGATTAGAATTGCGTCATTTTGCCATTTTGACGATATTTTTGTTAATTTTGTGGTGAGGTGAATTTAACATAAATACAAAAATAGAACACATAAATACACTAAATATTACTCACCAATAGTTTAACTCAGCTCAACCGCGTTTTGTATAGTGGGGTCCGATTGGACCTAAGTACATTGCATTCCCTAATTATAGAGTCACTTCCTTTTTGTACACACATACTTTCTTTATACATTATACTAACGGTCTTCAACTTTTTCTGAAGGGCGCTTCCCATTTGAGTCGTTTACAAGTACTCGAACATAATTTTGTAAAAATGTGTATGCAAATTTACAAAAGGAATGCAAGTATGAATAAATAAAAGCGAGTATCCTCATAAACATAAAACGAGATCAAACGTAGCCTCGAAATAGATTGCTTATTTATTCTTAATTACGTTATTTAAGATTTTACTGTTTAGGCCAGAATATAATTTTTATGTTTATTTCAACTAGCTGCGTCCTCTATTCGGAGCAGCGTTTATAAGTAGTGAGAGCGAAAGTACCACAAGCGATAGAAAGAAAATATTATATAAAGTACATCAACAAAATATTATCGATATATATTAACGGTCAGCATAAATACTTAACAACTTACTGTCCAAATGACTGCCGATAAAACAATAGACCAATGATCCTTCGGGCTATGAATAAAATAAAATAAAATGAAAATATAGACTTGATATGACAGAATTAGTGCTGATACGAAATCTACACCACAAAGTTGTGCCACTTTTTGCTTTCTGAAATAGTGATTTGGAATGGAATCTTCTAATTAAAATTTTACACACTCCACACTTTCACATTTATTAAAAATAAACTCTCTTTCAATATCTAAAGCTAACTACGAAAGATGAAAAAAGGAGTTGTCAAACAAACTATTGAGTACATGTTGACCGGCATTTTACAATTAAATCTTGTCGATATTTACTAAATAATGTTGTGAATTTGCAAAATGTTTCGGAATCTATTATTCCCTCCTCCTTATTTTTGTCTCTTTCAAAGAAGAAGGAGAAAATACTCGAACGGGCATCTTTTCCCATGACTTGAAAATGTTTCCAGAATGCTGGAGGTCGAAGAAGGGTTGCCAGATTTGGCAATGTATCGCCAATTTTTCGAAATTTGGCAATTTCCAGAAGGTTCCAGAAAAACGGGGAAATAACGAGCACTCTACGAGATATGAGGGAATTCTAGAAGTTTATATAGAGATACTGTAAAAAGAGCCATTACTGCGTTGGAGAGCTGTTAACGTGATACAAGCAACATTGAACTGCGATTTTTGTCAATGTTTTGAAAATAGTATTTAGTTATTTTGTGAAATTAGTGAAACATTTAAGTCTTGCGTTACTGTATATTGTTCCTGTTTACGCTGTGCTTGTGAATAAACGTCTTAGTTATTCAGAAATTTGGATTTATTCTTGTATCCTGAGTGCATACGCAGAGGAAACTTCAAAATAATAATTTTTATAATCGAACAAACGTATAAGGATTTTCAATGAGCTCAATTTCTAATAGGATTATATGGGCTCCACTCATTTAAATTGATATATACTTTTCTGCTCATGCAGATATTTGATAGGCCCACAAATGATGGTAAAGCGCAATAAAAGCTATTTTAAAAAATTAAAAGAAATGGTAATGAGTTAAATGTTCTAGATCCCTTAAGAACTGCCACCTCCAGCATTTGAGGACGTATGCCTTGTGTATGGTAGAAAACGGTCCTCGCTTTATAGACAAGACCGTTAAATGACAGGGGAAAATGAATATTATGATCGGAAAATAAACACTGGTATTTGATACTACAGTTTCAGAATTTGATAGTGATAATTACCATCATTACTGAACTGAAAATTAATCTTACTATGTGCGAAATTTTAAGCCCTATCTTGAGATTAATTTATCCTTTGCTTTTCTGGATGGAATTACAAAAACCTGGTTTTAGACTATAAAATAACTTAAAGCACAAATCTGTATCACTGTGCTCGAAGATTTAACCTCGATCAGTGGTGAAAATAGTTTCAGAATATTTCGTGATAAGTTTCATCTATTACGATTTTTGATTTTATTCTTCACGTGCCAAAAACAAAATGATATATCAACATGTAATATATCAATAAAATAATATATCAACAAGAAAGACGAATCATGCATAAAGCACTGATTATGAAACACTTTCCAACTTCAATGCAATTTTATTTAAACATCTCTAAAATGCGATGCATTCCTCGGTAATATTTTTAAAATTATCACAATATTACATTAATTTATTATATTTGAAAGCTAAAAACTTCATCGATAAAAATGAACTTAATTCAAATGACGGCATTGAAATATAAATTGCCTAGTTTAAACATCTCTAAAATGCGATACATTCCTCGGTAATATTTTTAAAATTATCACAATACTACAATAATTTATTATATTTGAAAACGTCATCGAAAACAAATTAAATTTATTCAATTGACGTCATCGAAGTATAACACGCCTGGCTCTGTCTATAACAGTAGTATTTCATTCATAAACATTTTACCATTCCTTTCACTCATCACAATACTATAATAATTTATTTTATTTAAAAATTTAAAACCATGGAGATACAAGTAATTTAACTCTATGCTTAAAGATTCATCCAAAAATATCGTTTGCTTCTTTGCGCAAAATCTATGAATGTTTCATTTATATCAGCTATATTGCAGACTCCATGAATTAAATAATTTTGCGTTAAAGAAATGCAGCAATTCTTATACAACTCATTCTACATCTTTTGGTATTTACATTTTCCATAAGTAAAAAGTAGGCTTCGTTGTAGGAATAATCAAATTTGGATGATCATTTAAACTCAACTATATTGTAATTGCGTTATTTCAATATGTAGATGCACAAAATTTAAGCAAAAATAAAGCGGTTTTAGGACGGATACAACACTCAATATGAATAAAAAAGAACTTTAAAAATCACGATTTTGAGACAGGAAGGATGCCACATTTTATTTTGAAGTGGTTCACGTGATCTCTTCATATAATGGTCAAGTGATCTCTCCATAAGAAGGGTGTAATTATTATTTTAATTTTTATTTAAAAAACTACTGAATATATTGTGCTGATATTTTTTTAACAAACTGACACTTTTCAACTATGTTGTAAAGTGTTAAAAACGACACATCAACAAATGATATACCAATATATGTAATAAAACTATAGCAAACATTGCAAACTGTAGTCAACTGCTTTAACTGAGTATTATTGATTTCGGTTTTTCTCATTTTTGAAATTTGAATCAAATTTATTGCTTAGTTTAAGAAAAAGTGTGTGCCTCCCTCCAGAGCACACAAGATGGATCTATTTGTGTAACTTTATTAGAGGTTTTGATTTTTTAACGATTTTTTCAAAATTTCATTCGAAAATTTAGGGGGGGTTCTAAACATTCGATTGCGTATAAAAACAATAGGCTTCCAGTGTTTACGGATTTTGATTTTTGTACCAAATTTGATTCGAATCGGTCCGTTCGTTTGTCAGTTATCGTCTCCACAGACTCACTGACACACACACACACACACACACAGACATCACTTCAAAAATGTTTGATTCGTGATCAGGGATGCTTGAAACGTGCTCTCCCGTCGAAAACTCGATTTCGAATTTTCGACCCCGTCACAATACTTTCCTTATACATTTTGTATATAAGGAAAGTAATAATTACCACGTCTTCTTTGTAAGTATTTAGGAAAATCTGAGAATAATTGAATGAGAATGATTTTAAATATTAATAAATAGTCTTTAATAGTTGTTTGAATTTAGCTTTACATCAAGGCAAGGAGCTTTCTCTCACTGGATGCAAAATGGAGGGTTGCGTATAACGCAGCTCAGTACAGAGCATAAGTAAAAATCAATTTGTCACTATACTTTAGTATATTATATATTATTTTAATTATTACGCCACATTTTGTTGCGCTTAAATTATTACCCTTCACCACAGTTTTAAACGGGCTTTTCCGTCTAAAACTCGAACTTGAATTTTCGACCCTGTCAAAATACTTTGCTCACACATTAACACATAATTACACACACTAACACATAATTATACTGCTCATATATATGGAAAGTAGTATAATGTGATTAAAGTGTCCTAGCTAAGAGATAAAGAGAAATATTTAAGAAACTGGACAACTCAACCAAGCTTACACTGTAATACGTTTCGTCGGGATTTCTTTAAAACTTAAGGAAATTCTATCGTTTTCTTTTATAACTATAAGTTTCACCCATACCTGCTATATTCGTCAACCTTGGGGAGTTCTTCATGCTCTTTAAGAAATCTACTGAATTAACAGTTATGATTGACTAATATAGTCTTATGATAATACCTCGTAAACAATAATACTCACAATTTAGTTCCATTTTGCTTTCTTCGCGTCGCAAGCTAGAGAAAAGTATAATGACAGTGATTGTGACTTGTATCAGTTTTCTTCAAAGATATGTTTTCAGCAGTAGATAGTACAAACTTTTTAATTTAATCAATGTAGTATAGGAACAGTATGGTGACCGGGATATAATCACAAGTTGAGTTTTTACCTTAAATTTAGTGGTAGAGTGGGTCTCTATACACCAGAAAACGTTTTTGTCTGTCCGTGTTTATGTGTCAAATCGGTGACTCTTCGTAATCTCTAAAAACCACTAAAGCAATTTAGATCCAATTCGGGTGGCGAGTTTCACATATTATTCAGGTGGGCCAACGGCCGTACCGTGCTGAAAACACCGGTTCTCGTTAGATCACCGAAGTGAAGCAGCATCGGGCGCGGTTAGTACTTGGTGGGTGACCACCTCGGAACGCCGCGTGCTGTTGGCCATCTCGGGTGCGGTATCCCCGTGGTTTGCGCGCTAGATTTGCACGCTGCCACAAATGCCGCCGTGTTCATGCGGAGTACGATCACGTTAAACATGTGGGTCCGTAAGTCCTTCCGAGAGGTTGGTGGTAGGGGAAGGAGGGTACGGTCCCTGTGGATGCCTCCCCCACTGGGTTCCGGTCTAAATTGGCTGGCACTTCCCGGCCGTCCATACAGTTACCTTACACCTTTCTGGTAGGTCGGACGGTCTGGGTCTCAATCAACAACAACATATTATTCAGGTAGGGCGCGGTAGCCCAGTGGTTAGGGAATTGCACTCGGTACGCCCGGGTTTGATTCCCGCCGCTGCCATAACTGAGGCCGGAGTACGATCACGTTAAACATGTGAGTCCGTAAGTCCTTCCGAGAGGTTGGTGGTAGGGGAAGGAGGGTACGATCCCGACGTCCGTACGATCCGTACGATCCCTACGTCTAAATTGGGTGGCTCTTCCCGGCCGTTCAAACAGTTACCTTACACCTTTCTGGTAGGTCGGGCGGTCTGGGTCTCAACAACAACATATTATTCAGGTATGAATGCAGAAAAAAAATTCTGATAAATACATGTAGTTTTGCTGTAAATAGGGATTTTGTCAAATTCTTGGCCCTTTGCAAACTCGAAACCCACAGAAGCGACTTGAAACTAGTTTGGGTGGTATACGGAATATATTGTCCAGATGTAAACGCAGGAAAAACTTTGACATATATACATATAATTTATCTATAAATCGAGATTTTGTTAAAATCAGTGAGTCTTTATAATCCCAAATATCGTTGAGGCGATTTGGACTCAATTTGTGTGGTGTACTGCGCATATTGCAAAATGTGAATGCAGACAACACGATTTTAAAAATATATATAGTTTGGCAGAGAGGTCCAATGTTCACTTTTTGGATAGCGCCGACCCTTTAATTTCAAAGAAATAAAACTGAACCAACTTCATTAAAAGCAGTACACAGTACAAACAATACAAAATCAATAGCATCAACCGGCATCGTAGGCAAGAAACAGTCTTCTTCGTCAGGATGCACAAGAAGAGCAACCTTCCCTCATGACAGCTGGATCGGCGACTAGATTGGCTAGACCAGGGGTGCACAACCTTTTAGCACCTGCGGGCCAATTTCACATAGACTAAGCAACGGCGGGCCGCAAGAGGGGGGGGGGGGGGTTACCACCCAGCATTATATTTTTAGTAAATACCGAAACAAAAAATTCAAAGTGAAAATTAAAAACAAATACAGAAATGAATAAAACAACTCACTTGCTTCAAACACGTACAGACATCGTCAAAATCCTTTTATTTTTTTGCAGAGCTAGTGGGAAATTTGACATTGTTTGATTTTCATTATCCTTTCAATGTCTGGGTCAATGTTGGATACAGCGATCAGTAGGTTTCCCTCCAAGTGTTCATCAGTTAGACGTGAACGACCTTTTGATTTCACTTGTTTCATTAATGAAAATGATTGTTCACATAAATAGGTGCTCCCGAATAATGTTATCGTATTTTGAGCGTAAATTTTCAATTTTTCCATTTCACATGGCAAGTAATTTCTGTAAAAATCTAGCAAAGAAACTTTGTTACTCTGAATTTCGAAAAGCTCCATCTGAAAATTGACGGGCACTCGTTCAATATTTGTCGCGAATGGTATTGCAAACACTTCCAAAGATTTCTTAAGTTTGTTGGTTTGTAAACTTATGTTGCAAATCTTTAATTTTATCCTTTCCCATTTGTCCCAACAACTCCTTGTATTTGTCAGAAACATGTCTTGTCAATGTATTTGCCAACAACAGCATATGTCAGACGTATGTCAGAAAATTCTCGCCAACAGCAAGCCAACGAAAGACTACCATGGCAGTGTAATAATTCAAACATTCCACTTCTCATTGTAAAAATTTGACAATTTTTAATTTAAAGCTGTTTGATTTGCTCTTTTTATTTGTTTTGTAGTCGAAATCTTAAAGAAAATTCGATATAAAAAATATTTTTTTTATAAAATTTTATAATACAGTTTTTCTTTCCTTTTCTTTTCTTTTGTGAAAGTCTTGGAATTTTTTTTGTGTGTTCACCCAGCTAAGGGTGGCGGCGGGCCGCACACGATTAGACCGAGGGCCGCGGGCTGTGCACGACTGGGCTAGACCATTGTATGCTCATTTTACCTAAGTACATTCGTTTCATTAACTTCCTTCATTTATTGAATTAAAAGTTCGCTCCCTTTGATTTAAAATTCTTTAAACTTATGTTGCAAATCTTTAATTTTATCCTTTCCCATTTGTCCCAACAACTCCTTGTATTTGTCAGAAACATGTCTTGTCAATGTATTTGTCAACAACAGCATATGTCAGACGTATGTCAGAAAATTCTCGCCAACAGCAAGCCAACGAAAGACTACCATGGCAGTGTAATAATTCAAACATTCCACTTCTCATTGTAAAAATTTGACAATTTTTAATTTAAAGCTGTTTGATTTGCTCTTTTTATTTGTTTTGTAGTCGAAATCTTAAAGAAAATTCGATATAAAAAATATTTTTTTTATAAAATTTTATAATACAGTTTTTCTTTCCTTTTCTTTTCTTTTGTGAAAGTCTTGGAATTTTTTTTGTGTGTTCACCCAGCTAAGGGTGGCGGCGGGCCGCACACGATTAGACCGAGGGCCGCGGGCTGTGCACGACTGGGCTAGACCATTGTATGCTCATTTTACCTAAGTACATTCGTTTCATTAACTTCCTTCATTTATTGAATTAAAAGTTCGCTCCCTTTGATTTAAAATTCATATACTCACAATTTTAATATCCGTAAATTTCATTATCGTATCTTCATGCAATTTCCGATTAACATTTTAACGATTTAGAGAGCCTTAATAATTTATTTACTTCTGGCCTCATCACGCTCTGCACGGCTATCAAGTGAGACCGATACCTCCGGTATTTAAGAAAGGGTGGTAATTTGGGTCAGACGTGACGCGAAAAGTAAACATTCCTCAAGAATTCCATTCTCCTTAACATTCGCCGGGTTACATGAAAGTTTTATGCAGAATGAATATATTTCGGACTAAAATTTTTAGCGACGTAGACGTCATAACTTTTGCATATATTTAATAATTTAATTACACAGTGGCACTCTATGTCCTTATTATGGCTTATAAGAATTAAATTATATGCCTAAGTGTAGAAATACTTTGAATATGGAAGATAAGATTATCGTACAAATATAATTTGATAGAAAGTTGGTTCGAGTCCCCTGGTTCGAATCTTGTGTTCCGAATCCGTATATGGACAGCAGGTTAGATGCAGTAATCATTAAGTCTATAATCATTAAGTAAGTAATGATTGCAGTCTATAAAGGGCCAAGTTTGGATTTTTCCAAGGATTTTACGAGTCATACGAGCAATTTCTTTTCACTAGTCTTACTAAGGAAATGATACTTGTAAAAAGCATTTAAAGATTATGGAAGTCAATCAAATCGGGAGTTTCGTTTAGATGTGAAAACTAAAAGAGATAAATGCGTGTTTCACTCCTAATATAGGATTTAAGAATATAGTATTTAATGGATCAAGCCTTATTTCGCTAGTTCAAATTCGACTAAGACTCAAGTTTTTCATAACAGTAAATATAGTTAAAAATATAAATCATTATAGCAGTATAAATAAAATAATAGTTAACATACTAAATTTTGAAATAGTTTTTTATTAAGATTTGCAATTAATTAATAAGTACATACATACTTCTATATGTATATTAATAAAAAAAATTAGTTCATATACAATGCATTGTACATAAGAAATATAATGTAAAATGGTGTAAAAATACGAATTTTAGATTTCGAGCATTGCCATATCCATTCATTTTAGCCATATCTTTTATATAATATTACAGCTGTAATGCTAGTGTGTCTGCTTGTATCTTTATTAATACAGACACTATTAATCAGCAATTTTAATAAAAAATTGTGTAACTAAATATAATAATTATCTTCTTATTGGAATTCCTCGCAAAAATCGAGGAAAAATAAATCAGAATGTGCTTAACTGTATTTATTAAATCTGTGTTTTGCATGTACCTTTTGATAATAAAACAAATTATTAAAAAAATCTTTTTAAGTTACACTGTTTTAGTAAAATGCACTAAAAAAGAAAAATAAATTTTAGCTATCACAACATTCTTGGTCATATTCGAATAAAATTAAAACCGTTGAGCGCTTATGAAAGAATTGTATTTGAACACGCACTGAATTTTAAGGAACAGCAGAAGAGATAACATATAAAATATGTATAAGAAGAATTACAATCAATTCATTTAAGTCTTATTCGACAATTTCGATTTACCAATCCGTAATTCTTATATATGTCATTTCCATGTTACCGTTTCATTTATTCCTTAAAATTATGATAATGTTCAAAGACAATTATGTCTTGGGAGCTGTATTGTTTTGATTGTAGTCGCATATGACTAAGGATGTTGTGACAACTAAAATTATTTTTACTTTCCGTATATGTTGTTGTTGTTACTTATCAACCGTGGTGAAGGAGTGCTTTGCACCACGTCCACTAGACCCCTGGTCCATGGCAAAGGGGAGAACATGCAGCTTCACTTTTATTGAGGCTCCCCAAGGGCAGAAGTCTGACTTTGCCTCGACTACAAAACATCCATGCCCGCTGGCGGGATTCGAACCCACAACCCGGCAATCGAGCGATCGAACGGAAATGCATGCCCCCGACCGCTTGACCACCGCATCGACAATTTCCTTATATACATAATGTATAAGGAAAGTATTGTGTCGGAGTCGAAAATTCGAATTAGAGTTTTCGACGGGAGAGCACGTTTCAAGCATTCCTGATTACGACTCGCACATTTTTGAAGTGATGTCTGTGTGTGTGTGTGTGTCAGTGAGTCTGTTGAAATGATATCTCGCGCACGAATGGAGCGATTCGAATGAAATTTGGTACAAAAATCACAATCTGTCATTACTGGAAGCCTGCTATTTTAAAACACAATCGAATGTTCAGAACCCCCTAAATTTTCGAGTGAAATTTTGAAAAAACCATCAAAAAATCAAAACCCTTAATAAAGCTACGCAGATAGGCATTTCTTTTGTAATTTTTCCTTAGAAAACGATTGACATAAACTTTAGCATGAACCGTTCTCGAGATATTGCACATTTTCCAAATAAATGTATCACAAAATTCCATAAATTAAAAAACCTTTTAACTGTTGAGAAACATGTTCACTTTTCATATGTAATATCATGCGATAAATTTGGTGACATCATTCTCGTGGATCTAGCTCGTTCCATTCATAAGAAAACATACTTTGAGTAATACTTTTGTATATGAACGCCAATAGTCATTTATCTGCTATAAGAATAACTTATTTCTCCGTCCATAACGTTTGGCGAGATTTTGCTGACTTATTTGGTGGAATGTCGCCAACTTGGCGACTTTTTAAATGTAGCCAAATTAACGAAAATCTCGCCATCTGGATAAAAATGACTCTAAATCTATGACAATGATGACTAATTGTCGAAAATTCAATATCTTGGAAAGAATATAAGTATCTACAATATTATTTTTTTTACTGCAAAAGTAGTAAATTCATTGCATTATATAAGGAAAGTCATGTTTGTGTGTGTGTGTGTTGCCCATATCAGATTCTTTTATTAAAATGAGGATAAATTGGAAATATAGAATAGACATTAAATAATTTTAGCAACGTAATTTATTAATACGCGATGAAGGTTAGCTGATTTATATACCCTTCGCTAGGGTTCAGGAGTATTTGAGACATTTCTGGAACTCCGATTCGATTAATGGACCTTAATAAGAACTAGGCCAACATGGTATCCTCATAAGTCCTACATTGGATAAGAACCACTGTCTGCATAGGTAGAGGTAGTGT
>OX578139.1:123206457-123458957 GCA_951213105.1 Amaurobius ferox
AATACACTTTATGTAGGAAAGTACATAATTTTATAGGACAGTATTTTATAGGAGAATATTTTATAGGACATTATTTTATAGGAGAGTATTTTATACGAGAGTATTTTATAGGTGTATGTATAGGAAAGCATATAACAGTGTGGCATGAAAAGTGCGGAAAAAGGCTCTCTAAATAGGCCTGACAAGTTCACAGCCACCTTCCAAACGGGCAACAAGATAGCCAAAAATCCATATAAAACAAAGTTCAAAATAAGCAATTTGAAGGAAGCTAGTATAAAAACCATGTAGCAAAATTCAACAAATTAACAAACTATCCAATTACAGAGATATAATGTTAAATACTTTACGAATATATTTTCATCGGTTATCAATTTCATGAAAAGGGGAAAATAATTCTACAATCTTGATCCTGCAGAACTGATGTTTAGATATAAACTATTAGTTCGAGATAAAGGGGTAAAAGTTGATTTCTATTTCCTAACTATGATCATGGAAAATTTTGATTTCCAAATTATTTCAAATATGTGTGTGAATTATGGACAACTCATTAATAGTCACTATACATATTTCTCGAGTATTATGTATATCTAGAGAGGCACGTGGGCATTTTGCAAAGAAGTAATTTAAAAAACCGATTTATTTAAAGAATATGTATTATAAGAAAAAAAAAGTAGTCAACCACTGTATGCTTAGCCACAAAACAAAAGGAGGTATTATAATATTCATTGCTGTAAATAAATTAAAAATAAGTCTAATATCCAGCTTCGTTTTCAGTATATAATATCATATTCAGCGTGAAGCTTCAGAATTATCCATTTTTGTAAATAAGTTAAAAATGAGTCCAATGTCCAGATTCGTTTCAGTATTTGATGCCATATACAACGTAAAACTCCAGAATACTGCTGTTTATATGTAGGTATCCATTTATTTATTATTTACTTAAAAAAAGAATAAAAATTGTCTGCCGTATAAATACATGTGATTTAATCGCGTTGCAGAGCAACATGGCATAATTTTTTTTATAAATAATGCGGAAAAAATATCGTTTCTACAATGCTATTACTATAGAAGGTTTAATTGGGATATTTTTATTAATTGTTCTCACAATTATAGCGCTTGAAACTCAAAACATGGACAAAACTTTAGGTGGGGGCTACTCCAAGACAACAGACAAAATTTTATGAAATTCGGTGCAGCAATTCTCGAGTGATGGTGAGAGTAATAAACACACACACATACTTACATACAAACATACATACACATACACAGACATATGTTCAATTTTGTTTATATGCTAGCAGTATACCCGTCCTTTGAACGGAATATATCCCACTATATTAAAAAAATGTTGCGGCCGCCGTTTGACAAATTTCTCGTTTCTAGAGATTCTTTGCTTCGTACCGCAAAATGTATTGCATATAAAAATACGAAATTTGGTACACCTGTAGAAAAGGATTTGCGGACGATGCTGAAGTAAGCCTTTTTTTGATAAACATTATAGTTGAAGTTACATTATAGTTTATTTACATTATACATTTAAGTTTAATTTGTTATTTATTGTCAAAAGCAAAGACAAAATATTTGAGTTGTGCGTTCGCTTCCTGGATAGAATATACGTGCATAAAATATAATAAATATATAATAAAAAATATAATAATAATATACGTGCATAAAATATAATAAATATATAATAAAAAATATAATAATAATATACGTGCATAAAATATAATAATAATATACGTGCATAAAATATCACTGAATTTGCACATTTAATTCAAATTATTGTTTTCATTCGATAACTGGACATTTTTTCAGAGACGGCATAAAAATGCAAAAAAGAAAAAATATCAAATATCTGGAGTAAATGGGTTGATCTTATTACTTTTCTCGTCAAAAATTACGTATAGCTCAAGCATTTAATTAATGCATTTGAGCATACATAGTCTTTTATTTTAGATTTTTGATTGCCATTTCGTAAAAAAAAAAAAAACAGGTTCTTCTTTTCTGAATCGCACGAAAATCTTATCAGCATCAGGGTATCTCACAAGTGACTTATCTATCAAATTTTGTAAAATTTAGGCAATTAGTTTTTTGGCTAAAGTGGATACATGAGAATTTTGCGGACCATTTTGCGAAAAAGGCGGGTTCTTTTATGTCGAATCATACTAAAATCTAATCAGCACTAGGGTCACTCACAAGTGACTTATCTGTAAAAGTTTATGTTATATTGTCCATTACGTTTTCAATTAGAGTCGATATATACATTGCACAGACACACAGACACACACACACAGACGTCACGGTAAAAATAGATTTTCCGTGTTCTAGAGGTCCCAAAAGTGTAGATTCGTCGAAAATTCGAGTTGCGACTTTCGCCACAATTCCAATACTTTCCTTATACATTGCCATGTATTGCAAGGAAAGTACAATGATGAGTAAGATCTACAGCACAACGTATTATATGTTATTTAGCGTTTTCCGGATGACAACATATAAAACTATTTCGAAGAACCTAATTAACATATTGTGGTGCACATTTAAAAGAAAAGTTTAAGTTATATTTTAAACGTATTAAGTTATTCATAATTACCATGGTCGTTGATCGTTCTTCGTGAAACACCTTGCGTTGGGCCGGTCATTAAACCCACCATTTTTATCTTCAGTACGAGTTCCTGTAATAGAATATTTATTGAAATAATGCTACAATTAAATGCATCATTTTGACTTTAAAAATAATATTATACATTAATAACGTCCTCTTAATTATTAAATTAATTACAACAAAATATCACACATTATTTGCGGAGGAGATAGGACATGTGAGACTAGGTAAATTTAAAATTCACAAATTGCTTCGAAAGCTTTAGGAAATATTCAAATTATCCCATAAAAAATATGTAAGAAATTTCAGCAAAATATATTCGGTAGTTTTTAAAATAAAAATTAAAATAATAATTACACCCATATTATATGAAGGGATCACGTGACCCACTTCAAAATAAAATAGATATCCATCTGGTGTCAAAATCGTGAATTTTAAATTTCTTTTTAATTTATATTTAGTGTTGTATCCGTCCTAAAACAGCTTTATTTTTGCTTAATTTATGTGCATCTATATTTTAAAACATCGCAATTACAATATACTTGAGTGTAAATGATCAATGCCATCCATCTTGTGACCCAATCGTGATTTTTGAAGTTCTTTGTAATTTATATTTATTGGCGTATCCGTCCTAAAACCGCTTTATTTTTATTTAATTTCTGTGCATCTGCATTCTGAAACAACGCAATTGCAATGTATTTGAATTTAAATGATCATCAAACTTTGACTATTTCTACAACGAAGTTTAATTTTCACTATTGGAGAATGTAAACACATAAAGATGTAAAATGAGTTGTATAAGAATTGCGGAATTTCTTTAACGCAAAATTATATAGATCGGGAGTTTGCAGTATAGCTGATACGAATGAAACATTCATTGATTTTACATAGAGAAACAGACGATTTTAAAGAAGAATTTTTCGATGAAGTTTTGAAGCATAAAGTTAAATTACTTTTACCTGCATGATTTTAAGTTTTAAATAAAATAAATTATTGTAGTATTGTGATAAGTTTAAAAATATTACCGCTGAATTCTCGCATTTTAGAGATATTTAAATAAAATTGCATTGCAGTTAGAAATTAATTTATAATCAATGCTTTATGCATGCTTGATCTTTCTTGTTTGTTATAATTAATTGCACCCTCTATTCGGTGCAGCGTACTGGAATTCAATAAGATTTCTTTACGCCAATCACATCTCTATTGTTCGTTTCTCATATAAAACATATTAATAAAATATTATCGATAGATATTAACTGTCTGTATAAAAACTTTACAAATGACTGCCATTAAAAAAATGGACCAATGACCCTTTGGGCAGTGAATAAAATAAAATATCAAATGTGGGTAGCACACTATATCAAATGTGGGTAGCACACTATATCAAATGTGGGTAGCACATTACTTTCCCTACATAATGCAATGGATTTCCTTTTTTCACAGTGAAAGCATGATGTATAAGATCAACGTCAAAATGTCTTTAACGTTAACTGATTTTTCGCGTAATTCTAACTTAAAAATTACCAATATTAATACCATACGCAGTAAGCATGTAGTCAATATATTAAAATATTGTAATAATTGATTCATCAATATGCCGTCATTTTGATTAGAATTGCGTCATTTTGCCATTTTGACGATATTTTTGTTAATTTTGTGGTGAGGTGAATTTAACATAAATACAAAAATAGAACACATAAATACACTAAATATTACTCACCAATAGTTTAACTCAGCTCAACCGCGTTTTGTATAGTGGGGTCCGATTGGACCTAAGTACATTGCATTCCCTAATTATAGAGTCACTTCCTTTTTGTACACACATACTTTCTTTATACATTATACTAACGGTCTTCAACTTTTTCTGAAGGGCGCTTCCCATTTGAGTCGTTTACAAGTACTCGAACATAATTTTGTAAAAATGTGTATGCAAATTTACAAAAGAAATGCAAGTATGAATAAATAAAAGCGAGTATCCTCATAAACATAAAACGAGATCAAACGTAGCCTCGAAATAGATTGCTTATTTATTCTTAATTACGTTATTTAAGATTTTACTGTTTAGGCCAGAATATAATTTTTATGTTTATTTCAACTAGCTGCGTCCTCTATTCGGAGCAGCGTTTATAAGTAGTGAGAGCGAAAGTACCACAAGCGATAGAAAGAAAATATTATATAAAGTACATCAACAAAATATTATCGATATATATTAACGGTCAGCATAAATACTTAACAACTTACTGTCCAAATGACTGCCGATAAAACAATAGACCAATGATCCTTCGGGCTATGAATAAAATAAAATAAAATGAAAATATAGACTTGATATGACAGAATTAGTGCTGATACGAAATCTACACCACAAAGTTGTGCCACTTTTTGCTTTCTGAAATAGTGATTTGGAATGGAATCTTCTAATTAAAATTTTACACACTCCACACTTTCACATTTATTAAAAATAAACTCTCTTTCAATATCTAAAGCTAACTACGAAAGATGAAAAAAGGAGTTGTCAAACAAACTATTGAGTACATGTTGACCGGCATTTTACAATTAAATCTTGTCGATATTTACTAAATAATGTTGTGAATTTGCAAAATGTTTCGGAATCTATTATTCCCTCCTCCTTATTTTTGTCTCTTTCAAAGAAGAAGGAGAAAATACTCGAACGGGCATCTTTTCCCATGACTTGAAAATGTTTCCAGAATGCTGGAGGTCGAAGAAGGGTTGCCAGATTTGGCAATGTATCGCCAATTTTTCGAAATTTGGCAATTTCCAGAAGGTTCCAGAAAAACGGGGAAATAACGAGCACTCTACGAGATATGAGGGAATTCTAGAAGTTTATATAGAGATACTGTAAAAAGAGCCATTACTGCGTTGGAGAGCTGTTAACGTGATACAAGCAACATTGAACTGCGATTTTTGTCAATGTTTTGAAAATAGTATTTAGTTATTTTGTGAAATTAGTGAAACATTTAAGTCTTGCGTTACTGTATATTGTTCCTGTTTACGCTGTGCTTGTGAATAAACGTCTTAGTTATTCAGAAATTTGGATTTATTCTTGTATCCTGAGTGCATACGCAGAGGAAACTTCAAAATAATAATTTTTATAATCGAACAAACGTATAAGGATTTTCAATGAGCTCAATTTCTAATAGGATTATATGGGCTCCACTCATTTAAATTGATATATACTTTTCTGCTCATGCAGATATTTGATAGGCCCACAAATGATGGTAAAGCGCAATAAAAGCTATTTTAAAAAATTAAAAGAAATGGTAATGAGTTAAATGTTCTAGATCCCTTAAGAACTGCCACCTCCAGCATTTGAGGACGTATGCCTTGTGTATGGTAGAAAACGGTCCTCGCTTTATAGACAAGACCGTTAAATGACAGGGGAAAATGAATATTATGATCGGAAAATAAACACTGGTATTTGATACTACAGTTTCAGAATTTGATAGTGATAATTACCATCATTACTGAACTGAAAATTAATCTTACTATGTGCGAAATTTTAAGCCCTATCTTGAGATTAATTTATCCTTTGCTTTTCTGGATGGAATTACAAAAACCTGGTTTTAGACTATAAAATAACTTAAAGCACAAATCTGTATCACTGTGCTCGAAGATTTAACCTCGATCAGTGGTGAAAATAGTTTCAGAATATTTCGTGATAAGTTTCATCTATTACGATTTTTGATTTTATTCTTCACGTGCCAAAAACAAAATGATATATCAACATGTAATATATCAATAAAATAATATATCAACAAGAAAGACGAATCATGCATAAAGCACTGATTATGAAACACTTTCCAACTTCAATGCAATTTTATTTAAACATCTCTAAAATGCGATGCATTCCTCGGTAATATTTTTAAAATTATCACAATATTACATTAATTTATTATATTTGAAAGCTAAAAACTTCATCGATAAAAATGAACTTAATTCAAATGACGGCATTGAAATATAAATTGCCTAGTTTAAACATCTCTAAAATGCGATACATTCCTCGGTAATATTTTTAAAATTATCACAATACTACAATAATTTATTATATTTGAAAACGTCATCGAAAACAAATTAAATTTATTCAATTGACGTCATCGAAGTATAACACGCCTGGCTCTGTCTATAACAGTAGTATTTCATTCATAAACATTTTACCATTCCTTTCACTCATCACAATACTATAATAATTTATTTTATTTAAAAATTTAAAACCATGGAGATACAAGTAATTTAACTCTATGCTTAAAGATTCATCCAAAAATATCGTTTGCTTCTTTGCGCAAAATCTATGAATGTTTCATTTATATCAGCTATATTGCAGACTCCATGAATTAAATAATTTTGCGTTAAAGAAATGCAGCAATTCTTATACAACTCATTCTACATCTTTTGGTATTTACATTTTCCATAAGTAAAAAGTAGGCTTCGTTGTAGGAATAATCAAATTTGGATGATCATTTAAACTCAACTATATTGTAATTGCGTTATTTCAATATGTAGATGCACAAAATTTAAGCAAAAATAAAGCGGTTTTAGGACGGATACAACACTCAATATGAATAAAAAAGAACTTTAAAAATCACGATTTTGAGACAGGAAGGATGCCACATTTTATTTTGAAGTGGTTCACGTGATCTCTTCATATAATGGTCAAGTGATCTCTCCATAAGAAGGGTGTAATTATTATTTTAATTTTTATTTAAAAAACTACTGAATATATTGTGCTGATATTTTTTTAACAAACTGACACTTTTCAACTATGTTGTAAAGTGTTAAAAACGACACATCAACAAATGATATACCAATATATGTAATAAAACTATAGCAAACATTGCAAACTGTAGTCAACTGCTTTAACTGAGTATTATTGATTTCGGTTTTTCTCATTTTTGAAATTTGAATCAAATTTATTGCTTAGTTTAAGAAAAAGTGTGTGCCTCCCTCCAGAGCACACAAGATGGATCATCATTGATTTAAATCGGTTCAGTAGGATGTAGGATGTTGGGTAGAATGTAGAATGTTGAGTAGGATGTAGGTTCGTCAACGCTAAGAATTAAGGACCGGAATGGCAATCGTAGAAGTGCCATTTTAAGGTTCTTGAGTTCTACCGAACTAATTGTAATTTTTTTTGGTTGTTTTATTCAGCTTTGAGTCGGCTTTACAGATGACAAAGAATCAAATATTTTGCTTTCTTGGAGACTGAGTTATAAATCCTTGGAAATTCGAGTTTGTAAAGCGCAATATACACCTGTAAACTACGGATTCGCGCATGATGGTGGGGCGAAACTCTGCCGTGATCCTAATATAACATTTTAAGTAATAAAAATGGCAAATGCGCAATTTTGTTCCAAAATAGATGTTGTATAAAATATAGAAAATTTATACCATTGCAAATTCTATCACCACCTTCCTCAATTTATTATTCCTCGTCCTTAAAGGGTTGGGATTGGATAAATGAAGAGCAAAAATACAGTACAGTCAGAAAATCTGAAATTTTATGGGTATTTTCCAGTTCTAACTGATTTAAAAACACATTTTTTTTTTTAGAATGAGGTGACAAAAGAGCAGCGTGGCTTTAAATGAGAGTTTGCACATACAAAGATCTGGAACCAGAGTCGTTACATCACTATTCTTCTACAGTATTTGTAGTTATTACTATTTATAAGAAATTATAATTCTGAAAGTTTTTCTGCTCAACATTTTAAGCCCTCTATGTAAATAAGCGCGTATTTCATTATGCGTTTTCTTCGAAATTAAACTTCAAGTTTTAAAGTAGGCGATTGATTCATTGTACTTTAAAATATGCATTATACAATCTAATAAGCATTCAAAGAACGTCTGAAATCCAGATGAATAGTATTTTGAACTTAGCTGTTCCTTGTCCCTTTCTGGTGTAGGGCAATAATCCTATTTATAGAGGGGTGATGCTGTGGATTTTAATGCAGTTTTGTATGTTGTTCATTAGCACAGAACTTTTTCGCAAATTGTGTGTGATCAGTGTAACAGTGTAAATTACTAACATCAGTACTAAACATGATGTTAGTGTAACACATTCCTAAACGTGATGTTAGAGTAACACAGTTTCTCTTAAAAATTTAAACCCATCCCAACCGTAGTCTGATTAGGATATCATGTGATTGCTTAATAAATTTTCTCTTGTCTCCAGGCAATAAGAAATATCCAATATTTTCAGTCTAAACGCAGTTTTGAGCATTTTCTGCTTTAACTTATGCATTGCATATAGCTATGTGATGTTAGAAGATTTTCAGAATTCCTATTATGCATTTTGTACCATCAGTTTGTAAATTCTACAATGGAGCTTTTCACATGAATTTTCTGAAAGCAGTATATAAAACTGCTTAAAAAATATATTTTTTGTAAAAATTTATATACAGTTAAAATGTATAAAAGTTTTTGTTCCAACAAAATTTTTACGAAAATGTTCTTTCTATAAAAGAAAATTTCCACCAAAGTTAAACGGTGGGCCGTACAAAATCAGGTATCGCGAGCCAGGGGTTGGAAACTATTGCAATATACTATGAACATAGGAAAATTAAAAAATAGGGGAACTTTGAAAATTTATCCTATTTGAAAAAAATTAATAGCTTTACATTGAAATGCAGCATAACAATTTCCTGCGGAATTGAACGACTCTTTAAAATATTAATTTTCCAACAAAACTCTTTTAAATTGAATTTTTGGTATATTTCTAATGTAAGATTTCAATATGTATGGCATAAATGCAGATATCTCTAAAATTTGTCTCTAAAATCTGCAACTATCTCTAAAATTGTTTCTCTAATTAGTGTTTAAATATGTATGTAAAAATATAGATATTACTTCTTTTTGAATGTTTTAACAAGTAATTCAAATTACGCAATTTACAAAAAGTTATTTAAAACCCCAAAGAACATATTTACTTCTAATTAAAACCATTCCTTCTATATTTAATTTCATGTTTCCCCAAAGTATTAATTTTTTTTACAAACAAAGAAGTTCATTTCTTCAGGCCGTTTCAGATTTCTTTATCATTGTACGTGACGCAGATTTTTTTACTGCATAATTAAAAGTTCCATCATGCAAAAATGTTTAGTAAGCAAATGTATTGCCAAATGTCATAAGAGTAAAATAGTATCTCGTTAAAAGCATGCGTGTATGTAAATATTTAATTCATTTTTCTGCATTGCATTTACGTTTTCTAACAGTGAATAAAAAGCTATAAAAACATAATCTTGGATCTTTTCTTGGTTAATGAGTATATGAAATGCTTTTTCATACTGTTTAATGTCTAAACATTGCATTTTGAAATTCGTTAAGTATTCTTTTTGTTCATAAAAGTAATTCAAGGGTTTTATTTTTTATTTATCTTCAAAAGTATTCACTAAAACGGCAATAACAAAAATCATTATTGTGAAGATAAATAAATAATATATAGCTTAGATATTAATCTTATTAGCTTAATTAATTAATCTAAAAAGTTTAATAACTTATATTCCTTTAGTTAAATAAGTAATATAAAATATTTACGTAATTTATATTATAAAATTAAAAAAAAAATATTACAATATTCAATTAATTGATATATCATTAGGTAAGTATTTAATATTACAATAGTTAAATAATTAATATTAAGATATTTAATTTATAAATAATTAATATTAAGGGAACAGAAAACTATTGTTATAATTTGAGTGTCCTGGTGAGAAATTTGGCATATTATCGTCAAATGTGTGACTTTTGGAGAGTCTTCGAGAAACTTCTCGAATTTTGTAGATTAGTTGAAAACTTCACGAGTTACGTGCTTTCTTTTTTAAATTTCCCATACAGGATATAAGTTCGGCATCGTTCTGTTGCGTTATTGATGTAATAGAAAAAGGAATGAAAATAAAATATTTTTTGAAACAAAGAATCCTTTCACTAGATGCCGTGTACCATACACACACGCAGCACACACCAGTTTCTTCCCATTCCAAATAAGCTAAAGGTGTGTGATAATTCACATCAATTTATACTGAGTAAATGAGTTAGTTACAATACTTTTAAAGAGTTATCAGGAATAATCATCTAAATATTTTGTTTTAAAATGGTCATTCTAATAATTTCGCTTTTATAACTTGTGCCGACCACTCACTCAGCCGGTGGAGTGATTTCAAACATTACAGCCAAACAATACAATCATTGTCAATAATTTTGTCGTTTGTGGACCAATTAGAATGAAATAAACTGCATCGCATCCTGTCAAATATATCGAAACTTTATAATTAGAAAAAAATCAAAAACTATCGGAACTTTATAATTAAACAAGAAAGATCGATCATGCTTAAAGCATTGATTATGAAACACTTTCCAACTCTAATTTCATTTAAACACCTCTAAAATGTTATACATTCAGCGGTAATATTTAAAAAATTATCACAATACTGCAATAATTAATTATATTTGAAAATTTAAAACTCATCGAAAGAAAACGAACTTGATTCAAATGATGTCATGGAAATATAAATCGCCCGGTTCTCTGTGTAAAAGCAGTAAATATTTCATTCAAACATTTTTATTTCATGCATCACTGTACTACAATAATTTATTCTACTTAAAAAGTTAAAACCATGGAGTTAAAAGTAATTTTACTCTATGTATAAAACTTCATTGAAGAAGTCGCTATTAAATCGTCTGCTTCTCTATGTAAAATCAGTGAATGTTGCATTCATACACTTTTATTTCATTCATCACTGCACTACAATAATTTATTCTACTTAAAAAGTTAAAACCATGGAGTTAAAAGTAATTTAACTCTATGTATAAAACTTCATTGAAGAAGTCTGCTATTAAATCGTCTGCTTCTCTATGTAAAATCAGTGAATGTTTCATTCATATCATCTATATCGCAGACTCCTGAACAAAATAATTTTGCATTGAACAAATTCAGCAATTCCTATACAACTCATGTTACAGCCTAATCTGTTTACATTCTCCATAAGTGAAAATTAGGTTTCGTTGTAGAAATAATCAAAGTTTGATGATCATTCAAATTTAAATACATTATAAATGTGTTGTTTCAGAATACAGATGCACAGAAATTAAGCAAAAATAAAGCGGTTTTAGGACAGATACAACACTAAATTTAAATTAAAAAGAACATTAGAAATCACAATTTTAACACAAGATGGAAAAAATTGATACGTAGTTGATTGTGGTACGCAGATAAATTACTGCTAAGGTTGTCAACATAAGAAGTACGACTATTTTGTATTTCATGTAATTTGGTAGGCATTGCAAATAATTGAACATCTCGAGGCAAATGAGGCATGCAATTTTTCGACAAATAATTCTTCCTTCAACTGCTACTTCCCCTTTTAGCGTCCTTCCCTGCTGGGATACGTATATGGATTTCAATTGAGTGGGAAATCTCAAAAATCCGTCTGGCACCACCGTTTGTAAACGGTCTGCCTTTATATTAAAAAATCTTTCTAATCCGTCAACTCGGACTATTAAAGTTCCGGGTTGTTCTAAAGTGAAAACCGGCTCGCTGTATTTAATCTGCAATTGTTTATCTTTAAATACTGCCTCGTCTCCCTGCAATAAGTGCTGGACCGTTCAACTTTGCGGGGGTGTTACACTTGAACTGGGTTCTCCCATGGCACAAACCAGAAATGATAGAATTTCAGGATCAGTTAATTTCTCTCCGTTGCGTGAGTGTGTTACTCTAGTTATGACGTGAGTGTGTTACTCTAGTTATGGCGTGAGTGTGTTACTCTAGTTATGGCGTTGCGGGGCAGACAATGGCACTCTGAATTGTTGGCACATGGCTCGTTTAAATAATAATCTATTTTTCTGTCACATACTTCTGCAGGCAAACATGCACACTGGATCCTGTTTTTTGAACATGCGCAAAGGGATTCATACTCCGTGTCGTTCACTTCTAATATCATCATAAACCCTTCGGGTTCAGTTAATTTTCCATCGGGACTTGAAATATATGACTTTCATCTCCCTAAGCACCCTGTCCAGTCACTTACCAAACATGCGTGCTTTGGCTACCCTATTTGTTTCAGTTCATTACGGTGCAGCTTTCGGTACCTAGTTTTTGCGCCGTAAAGACTACACCTTTCAGTGTCCTTAAGTGATAGTCCACACTCGTCAGCAGCAGCAATACCGTCAAAACCTGCATCCTGGATGAGGATGATGAACCTCAAGATTAGTTATAATCCCATTCCAGTAGTAACGACAGTTAAATTTTATTACATGAAAAGCAAATAACCAAACTAGATCACAACACAAAATGCGGTCTAAATAAGGTTTAGTAAGCAGACGTAAGTTTCGGGAATCTTTGGATTTAATTCTTCAGATCGAGCATATTTGGACCTGAACGCCCAAATGAGAGCTAGACTAGCTAAAATGAGAGCTAAGTGGACAGCTATATGGCTAAAAGAACCCAGTCTGCTTGCGCCACTTAGTGTAACGAAAGAGTAGCAAATGGGGAAGAAAAATGCTGAGTATATGAACTCGAAGTTCCAGGCAGAAAAAGAGCGATATTTAGAAGCAAATAATTAGACATGGTCATGCAGTAACTCGGAGAAATATGATACATTTCATAGATAATTAATTATATACTTGAAATTTTAATTGATATTAAAAGAAACCAAATCGAAAATGAATAGTACTCTTGAATAATGGAGGAAGAAAAACGTTAGCTAAAGATAACTAGCTAAAGAGCAGTGATAAGTAATATGGTTAATGATGACTCCATATTTCTCCGAGGTATGGTATGATCACTTCTAATTATTTGCTTTTCTGTCTCGTTTCTTCCGCCCCGAACTTTGACTTCATTTTCACTGCATTTTATTTGTTTTATTTTGCTTGCTTCTCTAACCAAATTGTTGAATTTATAATTAACATATTTTAATATATTGGATTATATTACTTAGCAGCTTTTGAGTGATATTTCCATTTGTTAAACTATATTTACACGAAATGTAAGTTAATTTGGTGCTTTAAAATTATTTTTACATGTTGTAATTCAGAAAAGCAACACATGATACTGAACTTTTCAACATAAAGAAACAATCTACTGTAGAATATATTCATCATTATTTCGCATTAAAAGAAGTAAATAACTTGGCATTACGTAGAAAAGTGAGGTGCTACCAAAGAACTGGAATCACTAGAGGTGGCTTTTCCTTTCTTTAGCCATCTTAAAACCATGGCCAGTATGTCCCCCTTCGCTTCTAAAAATGAGTGCCAGATTTGGCACGGTCGCGCTAGAACGGCGTATTATAGCAGTTCCAGAAAATTGTAAGAGGATGCCATTGTTCATTGTTATACACAAGAGGGTGCGTTTGTTCATTGTTATACACAACTTTCTTTTTAAGATTCTTAATCTATGTATTTTTATATCTCTAAAATATACAGATTTAAAATGCGTGGATTAAGATTCTGCAACACTTTCTTTTCTTACATATTTAATTTCAAATCTTGTTACGACTGTTTTAGCTTTCTTTTTCAAATTGTCATTGAAAATTATATTTAATTTATATTTTAGTTTTTTTTTGTAAATTATATTTATAGATAACATTTTGTTAATTTTGTTAACGAGATATAGGTAATATTTGAGCAAATCATTAGAGTAAACAGACTTCCATTATTTGCTAAACATTTTCTATTTTAAAAGTATATTACATCTCAGTTCCTGTGCAGCACATATATTAGTACTCGTGCCATCAAATATCAAAGAAAGGACATCAACTCCTGCCTCATGTACTAGTTGTTATGAAGTTATTTTAGTTTAACAATACTTCTACTTTTAAAAAATGTAAGAACGCATAGTATACCCCTAATACTGATCTATTCCATGTAATGAGAAGCAGTACGATACCTTTAACTATAAAAAATTTAGGAGATTCCTTTCAGTTATTTTGCATAATGTATCCGCACATGAAATTTCATGACGATACAAACATAGGCTCGTAAATTATCTTACCCACATTTCACAGGCAAATACATATCCATATTACACACTAACAGAGTCAAATACGAGGGTTATTTTTTAAGTAAGGACCGTTTGTAAATACTGTTTGAAATTCCGTATGCGCATGAGAATGAGCGCGCGTGTAAACTCCCGGCATTCTTTGAGAAGAATACGACGCCATCTGCATTCACGGCATCAGTCTGTTCCCTTTGTATGCTTCGTTAAAATGTTTAAGAAAATCGAGTGCCTCGCCAACTGTGAAATACGGTCAGTCATCCGATTCATGACAGCAAGAAACATGACATCTGCGGATATTCATCATCAGATATGTGGATCAATCAATAGTGTTATTTAAAACTTTATAATAAAACAAAATGCAGGACCATTTTCTTCTTTTTTAAGAGACATTAAACTATATTTCCGTCTGAGTTCACTCATATGCATATCATAAGGACAATAGCCAGACAATCTGTAATCCATAGTACGTAAAAGTTTATTTTGCACAATTTCTATTCGTTGAAAATGCAGACCGTAAACAGGGTCCCAAATCATTGCACAATATTCCAATATTGGCCTAACAAGGGTATTAAAGATACAAATAATAGTATCAGACCTATCAAAAACACCAGATCGTCTTAGGGTGAAACCAAGTCTTTGGTATGCTCTTTTAATAGTATTGTCGATATGACTCTGAAAGTTAAAAGTATCATCGAAAGTGACACCCAAATCATTAATAAATCAATAATAATCAATAATTTTTGTTAGGTATCCGTTGATAAAAGCTACATGCTCTTCTCCTTGAAACACGCACCAATGTCTTCATATCGGTGTCAAGTTAATTTGATAGATGGCAGTTGAAAACCACTTCAGACCATTGTGATTGAAGAGAAATATAGAGAACTGCTTGTCAAGAAAAGTAACCGTTATATGGTACATGGCAGTCTTATCGAAGAGTATTATGTAAAATTACATATAAAATAGCTGCCCGTTAAATATATTGGAAGTTTTATACAATTTTATAATTTAATCAGTCGAGGAATGTGGAATATTTTGAGATGGATTTCTTATATCATTAATTTTGATATAAATGTACCAATTTCAAATCATATATAAAAACCAATAAAATATTCGTATGAATTGTTTATCATGTAGATAATGAAAATTAGGTTTTCCTAAGCCCATTTATATGACTAAAAGATATATCTACCATAATATATGTGGAAAATCGTTTTGGTTTTCTTATGAATTTATTATGCGGATAATAAAAATGCTAAGTCCATCTATAAGACTTTAAAATTAAATTCATTTTAATATACATGAAAAGTCAATGATAATTTAGTAGGGATTCATTATCATGTGGATAATAAAAATATTTATAAAGCTTAAAAAGTAAATTCAAAATAAAATATGTGAAAATCAATAATAATTACCTATTAATTATTTTTCACGCGGCTAATAAAAGTGAAGTATTTTCTATGTCTATTTATAAGACTTAAAATGTGAATTACTTTTAATATACGCAGAAAATCAGTGATAATTTATGCGGTTTCTGCATTATGTAGATAATAAAAAAATAATACATATTTTCAAAATTAATTTATAAAAACTTACTTAAAATGTAAATTCATCATAATATAAGAAGAAAGTCAATGATATCTTCGTATCTATCCCTTATATGTGGAAAATAAAAATAAAGTATTTTCTAAGTCCATTTATAAGACTTAAAAGGTAAATGTATCATAATATACATGGAAATTAATGTGTTGCTTCACAATAGAGTTATTTTAGTGTTATACTCGTGACTACAAATCTCAGACCAACATGATTTATTATGGTGTACTAACAGAAGAAGTGTAATCCTGCATCCCTGCATTGTTTGTTTCTGTATAAGAAGAAATATATTACTTTAGATTATTATGTGTGTATATATATATATATATTTTTTTTTTATATACAGCATTTTTCTATTAATGGTAAATATCGGGTATATGTATATATATATATATATACCAAATAAAAATCTTCAATTATTTATATATATATATATATATATATGAATATATATATATATAATATATATATATATATATATATATGCATATATATATATACATATATATATATATATATATATGTATATATATATATATATATATATATATATATATATATATATGTATATATATATATATATATATATATATATATATATATGTATATATATATATATATACATATGTATATATATATATATATATATATATACATACGGCGCGGGATGCTTAGTGCCGGCATTGTCTTCCTGCACGATAACGCTAAGCCGCACACAGCTCGGCGGACAGCAAGTCTCCTGCAGGAGTTCAGCTGGGAGGTGTTTAATCATCCACCCTGCAGCCCTGACCTCGCTCCCAGTGTTTTCACCTTCTACTACACCTAAAGAAATTCCTGTTCGGTCAGCGCCAGCGTTTTGAGAATGACAGAGAGGCGGAGATGGTTGTCACATAGTGGTTCAAATCCCAGGCGGCAGACTTTTACGACACAGGTATTCAAAATTTGGTCCCACGGTATGACAAATGTCTCAATTCCGGTAGCGAATATGTTGAAAAATAGCTGAACACTTGCTGTATCTGTTGCAATAAATATTTCCATGAAATTGTGTTTCGTTTCTGTAAACAACCCCAGGGAAACTTACTTTGTGGACGAGCCTCGTATATACCAAATAAAAATCTTCAATTATATATATATATATATATATATATATATATATATATACATGAATATATATATATATATATATATATATATATATATATATATATATATATATATATAGATATATATATATATATGTATATATATATACATATGTATATATATATATACATATGTATATATATATACATATGTATATATATATATATATATGTATATATACATATGTATATATACATATATACATATGTATATATATATATACATATGTATATATATATACATATGTATATATACATATATATATATATATATATATACATATGTATATATATATATACATATGTATATATATATATATACATATGTATATATATATATGTATATATATATACATATGTATATATATATATACATATGTATATATATATATATATATATGTATATATACATATGTATATATATATATACATATGTATATATATATATATATATATATGTATATATACATATGTATATATATATATATATATATATATATGTATATATACATATGTATATATATATGTATATATACATATGTATATATATATATATATATATGTATATATACATATGTATATATATATGTATATATACATATGTATATATATATATATATATATATATATATATATATATATATATATATATATATATATATAAAATATAAATATATAGAAATTGAAAAATCGGAAATAAAAATGTTTTAGTAACTTTTGCGCAAGGCAGCATGAGGGTACCAAACACTATATATATATAGAAAAATTGAAATATACAAAGTGAAAAAAACATGTAAAAAGGAAGGAAGGCTCGGCAAAAAGCTTACATTATGGCGGTAAGGGGTTGTGACCTTACTCCCTAGTTCACCGAGCTCGTCAAAAACGCCGCGGCATTTTCACTCCTGGTCGCCAGCCCTGGCCCAAGCCAACCTCCGGAGTGACTTTGAAATCATCACGAGACCTGGATAGAGATGTGTACGAGAGCCATATCACCACAAATAAAGCCAACTGAATTGCCGACTCTAATGAAATGTAGTGCCAGCTGCGGTCCTGTGATCACAGTGCGGTCCTGTCATATGGAGGGTTCGATGATTTTGTCTCTAATTGAACTCAAAAAAGACTTAAGTCTTACACCATATGCAAAATTGGTTCTGTATAAATTATCAATATTTTTAAGCATAAAGGAAATTGGATATTTATTAAAAAATGCTTGTTTTAAAAATTCTTGATCAAAATTGATACGTAAATGTTCCTCTTTGATAGTTCTTTTTATTCTGATTAAACCTCCCAAGAAAACATTGCGAAACACATTCAAATGTATGTTGGAGTTCCAATGTATAATTCCAATAATGGGTAGTTTAAATGGTTTTCTTTTATCATAGATGGTGAATATGAGAGGGATTTGACTATAGTTGATATTCAAATCCAAAAATTCGACCTCGTTGTTATTTTTAAGAGGGTTTTCCTTCAAGATTAGGTTTGGTGGATAAAAATCAAAGTTCATTGTATAGTTTTCATTCTCATATCCAATAATTACGTCATCCACATAACGTAGGTATATGATTTCGTTGTTTATATGTGATCTTCTTTCATAAAAACTAAGATATATATCAGCCAATATGGAAGAACATCCCCCCCCCCCCATGGGGATGCCCTTAATTTGTTGATAAATAGATAATCCGTTGTAAAGGTAATTTTCTTTAATAACTATTTTGATTATAGACTTGTATTTATTGAATTCCAGACTCCTTTTTAAGTCATATTCTTCAAACAAGCTGTAAAGTATATTTGTCATGTCATCAAGATCTATAGTATTAAAAAGTTCCTGGAAATCATAAGTTCTTAAGTGCAAAGGATGTTTATGATCTTTCAATATATTGATCACTTGTAGACTGTTTTTTATAATATAGCTTCCTTGGTTATTAAGTTTCAGCAAAATAGGTTGTAAAAGCTTCATTAACATATTATTGGCTTTCGTGAGATAGGTATTGCATCCAACAGTAACTGGTCTGAAAGTAATAGGACTTTTATGTAGTTTCGGAATATTAATCAGATACGGATACTTTATAATTCCTGTATATTTGATACCAGTTAATAAATACAAAGCTTTGATTTTATTTGAGATTTCCTTAAGGGAGAGGTTGATTTTACTGTAAAGAACTTCATTTTCATATTTTTCTTTCAATATGTTAATGTAAAATAGCTTACATGTAAATGCGTAGTTACTTGATGCCTTATCAATATATGTAATTATAAATTGATTTTGAATGTTCTTCAGAAGATGGAAGTTTATTTTACATTGGTCAGGAGGTTGGTAAAGTTTTTTATAATAGTACTTGAAGTCCTTGCACATCTTAGATCGCCATTGATGGAATGCCATATCTGGCAGACTGTATTGAATGGAAAGTTTATAAATGAATCGATCAATGTCCTCTCGAAAAGCCTCAAACGGATCTCCATGATAAGGATTTCTATATTTAGTACCTAGTTTGAAAGCTTGAATTAATGTGGTATCTATAAGAACTCTGCAATCACCTGTTACTATATGACCCAATACGGGATCGGAATAAGGATTGTTTCTGCATTTGCATTCTGTTAAATATGGTAGATGTAGATTCTGACTTAAAATATTATAGTTGAATGCTTTTCTTCCTAAAGGAATGACATAACGATAAGAAGTCCTGATTTTCAAGTTGCTTATTGGAAGTGTATCTTGATGGTCTTTTAAAATATGTCGAAATGGAATAAGATTAAAAGTTTTGTTCTGGAAAAGGAGATTTAAATAAGTTGAGTGTGTAACAATATCCTCTTCTTCATTCTGTAATTTGATATTAAGGAAGTTAAAACGTTTTTTAAGCCAATCGCTAGTAGTAGCCAAATTCAGTTTCTGAAACAAATTTGTTTCTTTCGTTTTCCAGACTGTTAATTGCTTTATCCAAGTTTTCCAAACGTTAAGCATGAATTTTTTGCGTATAGACAGAATATATGTACGTATAATATCAGGTTTATGATCAGCATATCCATATACATCCCGTATAAAACTCCGAAAAGATTCCATGCTAAAGTCCAAATTTTGTTTTTTCCCATTTTTACTTCTGTACCATCTTTTGCGTATTTTTAAGGAACTATAATTGATACTGAAGTTTTGCAGAGAGTGGTAATAGTCATTATTATAAAGCTTATTAAATAAAACAGAGTTAAGCCCATAAGGGTAGATGGTATTTCTTTGCAGAATGTGGATGTTTTCCCACCATAAACGATGTTGAGTTTTAATAACAAAGTCAATAATTGAAACTGTAATGTTATTGAAAGAGTGATCCTGGAAATGTGTATAGAGCAAATAGCATTCTTGATTGTTGCTGTGATTTTTCTTTATGTGATTACGATGCAGGTTTATACGGATGTTTAAAGGATTTTTAGTCTGTCCAATATAGCACTTCGCACAAGAATTACATTTTATCAAATAGATGCATTGGAAAGCCTTGCAGAAAAGTCGATGTTTAGTAGATTGACTTATGATGTCTGGATCTGCACTAGGGCAGAGCATACATCGTTTGGATTTACACTTTTGAAATTTGAATGATTTCATATTACGAGAATTACTTCTATACACTGCATCATTAATATGAGTCAATATTTCATTATAATTATGAGGTTCAGCTGGTATATCGTGACAAGTACTTAGATCAATAGATTTTACACTTTTTTGTTGTATATCACTCTTTGCTAACGGTCGAAAATAGTTTCTGATTGAAGTTTTGTTTAAATATTTTGCAGGTAGCATGTTATCGATCTCACGGATACCTGATACCGTGATACCGGGCAATTCAAGGATATAAAAATATACCTTAAATGTTTGCCAGTCGCTATCTCATTATATTTTGTATCATCATAAATTTGTTATAGTTTATACTCTTATATAGAGTGAATAGTATAAAGTTAGCCTACTTAAAAATAGCCACTGTACCATCAGCATAAATAAAGCGTTTAGACCATGCCCTCACAAAGTCCTTTCAATACTCAATCCAAATCAGAAAATGTATAACTAACATCCGTAGAAATAGAAGTGATATACTTTTTTAACAATATCTTATAATTTTTATGTAGATTTTATGTAGATTATATTTTGTTTTTTCTTTTGTTTTAATGAAGATCTTTGTATCATTCAAGAATTTCACAAGAAACACTCATTATACAACAGATATACAAGACATATAAACACGATAAACTAAAAACATATATAGATATACCAAGCTGGGAAATAAACACGGGGATTCATGACCTCCTCTGCCGCAACAAAACTCAAGTACCCAAATCACCCCTGCACGCGATATTTCATCACACGGAAGGCCAACTCCAATATATATATATATATATATATATATATATATATATATATAAATATATAGGGTAATTAAAAAAAGATGGGCCAAACTTTACGAGGCGGTAGTCCACACCAAGCCAAGCATTTTCTGTCATAGTTTACAGAGTTGGAAATGAAATGTGACGGTCGCTTACTCGTTGAAAACGCTTACTCTTTGGGAAGCGGACGTTCCGCAAACTTAAAAGCGTCATTCTGGTCGAAGAAGAAAACTACGTATGCAAATTTCATCTGCGGAAGAAGAAGAATCCTTATGCAAAGTTTCGTAACACCGAATGTCTTATCAGTTTGCATCAGTTATTCGCAGCTCCAACTTTTGATACGGATGAATGTACCGTATTTTCTTGTAGGAAATCTCTTGTAGGATTTCTTGTAGGACAGACGCACGGCGGCGTATGTGGTTCCACCACGATGCTAAGGAAATCTCTGGGCGTCACTTTTCCGGGCCGATGGAATGGGCGATGTGGTACCATAGCTTGGCCACCACGATCGCCCGATCTGCCGTGTCTTAACTTCTTGTGGCGATATCTCAAGCGTCTCGTCTAAGACAATCCCCTTAAATCTGATGAGGAACTCCTTGCCAGAATTTCCGCCGCTGCTGCCGAAGTATGCGACATGCCTGGTCTGTTCGAGAGAGTTCGTCAATCCCTCCATCGCTTCTGTGAGACCTGTAATCAAGTTGGCGGTCGCTCTCTCGAGCCATTACTGTAATTACTGTTTATTAAATATCATTTTATAACTTCTAATTCATTCTTGTGTTTTCGCCTCACCTCATCGCTTTCACCATGAGTCCACTGGCGTATTTTACGTTTCATTTTCGTTCCGGTAAACTATGACGAAAAATACTTGATTTGGTGTGTACCTCTTAAAGTTTATACCATCTTTTTTTAATCACCCTATATATATATATATATATATATATATATATATATATATATATATAAATGCACTTTTGTAGGCGAATTTTCCAAAGATTAAATGCTTCAAGCCATCCATTTCTTGGAATCGATGAAAAATATGCTTTTATAGCCTCACCAATTTCATCTTTGAAATGAAAATAACGCCCAAGTAAATTTTATATATATAATTAAAACAAACATTTTGCGGAAAATCCTGTAATGCTTTTATTAAAATTACTCTAATATCTGCAGCTATTGACATTAACAAGCTTCGTTGTCGAAAAGCACGCAAAATAGATTTATTTGCTTGAGCATATTTATCATATTTTATCTTTAACTTTATTGATTTTGGTCGCACGTTGTTTTGAAAAAGACTAGCTCTATTTGTTCGATCTGTATCAATAAATATTAAGCACAAGAGAATCAGGTGATAAATCTAATTGCCAATTTAAAAGGAAATCATACGAATGATTTTGATGGACAGATACATTTCACAACATCTAGTCTGATACAGAAGTCACTAAAGAGTTGAGTCATGTTACAGGATAAATCCATTAGAAACTTGAATTTGAATTTTCAACTTCATTCTAATCGAATATGTGTCTTATACATTGCACAGCCCTTATACATTGCACAACTCGTATATATTGCGCAGCTCTTATATATTGCGCAACTCTTATATATTGCATAACTCTTACACATTGCAACTTGCTTTTTTATACATTGCAAGGTTCTGTTAATCATCGACACAGAATTTAGTGAACAAGTAGCTGTTTAAAAACACACATTTTTTGCCGGAAATATAATAGTCTTAAAGAAGTCCTTAAAATATTTAACTAGTCCTTAATATAATTAAAATGCGGGTAAAACACAAAGTTTACTTGTTTTGCAGAAAAACTTAAAATTAGATACAAAAAATCTTATGTGGGCAACAGATGACTTTCCTTATATAAAGCAATGAATGTACCACTTTTACAGTTAAAAAAAATCTGATGTGGGCAACACATGACTTTCCTTATATAATGCAATGAATTTACTACTTTTACAGCTAAAAAAATGTTATTCTTAGAGTAGTTACTTATATTCTTTCCATGATATTGAATTTTCTTCAATTAGTCGTCATTTTCATTGATTTAGCGTTATTTTTATCCATTTGGCGAGATTTTTGTTAATTTGGCAACAATTAAAAATGTCGCCAAGTTGGCGAGATTCCGCCAAATTCGTCGCCAAAATCTCGCCAAGCGTTATGGACGGAGAAATAAGTTATTCTTAACAGCAGAATATTGGCGTTTAAATACAAAAGTATTACTCAAAGTATCTTTTTTCATGAATGGAACGAGCTAGATCCACGAGAATGATGTCACCCAATTTATCGCATGGTATTACATAGGAAAAGTGAACATGTTTCTCAATAAGAAATATTTTTATTTTTTATTTTATATAACTTTTTGATAATTTTTTTGAAAAATGTGCAATATCTCGAGAACGGTTCATGTTAGCGGTCTAACATTTGTGCCAATCGTTTTCCAATGCAAAATTACATAAGAAATGTCTATTTGTGTAACTTAATTAGCTCTTTTGATTTTTTGACGATTTGTTCAAAATTTAATTCGAAAATTTAGGAGGGTTCTGAACATTCGATTGCGAATAAAAGCAATAGGCTTCTAGTGTTTACGGATTGTGATTTTTGTGCCAAATTTCGTTCGAATTGGTGCATTCGTTCGTCAGTTATCGTCTCCACAGGCTCACTGACACACACACACACATACTTTCACACACACACACATACTTTCACACACACACACACACACACACACACACACACATACATACATCACTTCAAAAATGTTTGATTCGTTATCAGGGATGCTTGAAACGTGCTCTCTCGTCGAAAACTCGAATTCGAATTTTCGACCCCGTCACAATACTTTCCTTATACATTATGTATATAAGGAAAGTAAAAATGTTATTCTCATAGTAGATACTTATATTCTTTCTAAGATATTGAATTTTCTTCAATTAGTCGTCATTTTAATTGATTTAGCGTCATTTTTATCCATTTGGCGAGGTTTTTGTCAATTTAGATACAATTAAAAATGTCGCCAAGTTGGCGATATTTCTTTAAATTCGTCGCCAAAATCTCGCCAAGCGTTATGGACGGAGAAATACGTTTTTCTTACAGCAGATAAATGACTATTGGCGTTCAAATACAAAAATATTACTCAAAGTATCTTCTTTCATGAATGGAACGAGCTAGATCCACGAGAATGTTGTCACCTAATTTATCGCATGGTATTACATATGAAAAGTGAACATGTTTCTCAATAGGAATTATTTTTTTTTATTTTATATAACTTTTTGATAATTTTTTTGAAAAATACAAAATATAGGAGGGTTCTGAACATTTGATTGCGCATAAAAACAATAGGCTTCCAGTGTTTCCAGATTGTGATTTTTGTACCAAATTTCGTTCGAATCGGATCAAATTGTACCAAATTTTGTTCGAATTTTCGTTCGTCAGTTATCGTCTCTACAGGCTCACTGACACACACACACACACATACTTTCACACACACACACACATACTTTCACACACACACACACATACTTTCACACACACACACACACATACACAGACATCACTTCAAAAATGTTCGATTTGTGATCAGGGATGCTTGAAGCGTGCTCTCCCGTCGAAACCTCGAATTCGAATTTTCGACCCAGTCACAATACTTTCCTTATACATTATGTATATAAGGAAAGTAAAAATATTGTTTCATTAACAAGTGAGTTTTCGAAAAATTTACATGTAAGGCGATTCTTCACACTCTCAAATATTCAAAACGTGCACTGATTACACAGACTATTTCCCGATGAGACAGACATAAAGTTTGATGCTAGGATATGTCGTTTGAAACAAGGAACTGAGTAATTATACGCTTTCCAATATTTGTTAGTTTAGGCGTGCTTCAAATCAAAATCTTTATCGAATAAAGACGAGTGTTTTGCTTTAAATCAGAATTGAGTCCACAACATTATTGCTTACTCAGCTTGCTTTGCCCCAGTAAATGTTTCATGACACGACCCCATTTTATATTACAGTTTAATTGAAGGGTTAAACGAATGGGGAATGAATTCCTCCATTAGACTTCGGTTTGTTGGTTCTCTTGCACTGAGGAAGGGGATCAAACCTATCCTCGAAACAGCTGTGTGCTGCCTTTTTGTGTTATTTGGGCTTATATACGTTGCTCCAGTTTTCCTTATCCCTTGCGCAAAGTCTCTCATAATATTCATAATGCTGTTTCCATATAACACGGAGCAACAATACAGCACAGTTCATACAACACAGTTGTCTTCATACAACACAGTTGTCTTCATACAACACAGTTGTCTTATAACGCGGTTTCTCTATAATACAACTCAATTAGCTTAAGCAGTCTCCGTATAGCATGAATTCTTCTATTACACTTTTATGGTTGAAATTAATAAGACATTCTTATGTTTCTTTATCCACATACATCCCCATTTTTCTACTTCAGTTATCAGAAAAATCCCCTGGTGTTGTTGAGACCCAGACCGTCCGACCTACCAGAAAGGTGTAAGGTAACTGTTTGGACGGCCGGGAAGTGCCACCCAATTTAGACCGGAACCCTGTGGGGGAGGCATCCACAGGGACCGTACCCTCCTTCCCCTACCACCAACCTCTCGGAAGGACTTACGGACCCACATGTTTAACGTGATCGTACTCCGCATGAACACGGCGGCAGTTGTGGCAGCGTGCAAATCCAGGGCGCAAACCACCGGCCTACCGCACCCGAAATGTGCCAACAGCACGCGGCGTTGCCTTTGCTCAATGTGTATTTTATTTATTGATTACATATACCTATTGCTTTTTATTATTTCAGATACATAATTGACGGAATCTTAAAGTATGGGGATAAGATAATGGATTCAAATGAAAATAATGTATAATAATTTTCTCTAGAATTAAGCTTTTACTCATAAAAATTCATTCCCTCATAACTCTTTCCAAACGAGTTATATCTTAAATAACGGAATTAAATGGTTCAAAATGTTGTCAAAATAAATATAATTATTTCTAAATTTTGTTTACCGCAATGTTTTTCTTAATTTATATAAAAATATAAATATTATTAATTTATGAATATTTTAACAAGTAACTGCAATTAAGCTTTCTCCAAAAAGTTACTTTAAAACCCGAAATCAGATCTTTACTTCTAATTAAAAGTATTCCCTCTAAACTTATTCTCAAGTTTTTCCAAAATGTTATAATTTTTAAAAGTATACAATCTCTTTATCCCTTAAGGCAGTTTGAGATTTTTTTTGCTCAGTACGTTAAACATATTTTTTATTGGATAATTAAAAGTTTCATTTTGCAAACGTGTTTAATAAGCAAATGTATTGCAAAATGTTATAAAAGAAATATAGAGTATCTGCTTAAAAACGTGTGCATATGTAAATATTTATTTATTTTTTAATAACACTGTATTTATATCTTCTAGTAGCGGGTAAAATGATAGAAAAATTTTATTTTTGTGTCTTTTACCAGTTAATGAGTGCAATTGCAATTATTTTCTGATATATAATTTTTGGAGGCTGTATTTTTAAACTCGTTAAAGAATACTTTTATTAGCATAATTACATTTGATATATGGAAGACATTCCCATTGTAGATTTGCAATGGGATTGTCTTCCATATTTTGGGGAACTCTCCTTATAAGTGGATTTTGTGTTTTATGCACTTTTGAGATATTCAAAAATAGTTACTAAAATCACTATTGCTAAGACTGGTAGTGGTAATTTGAACACCATTGCGAAAGTATAATAATAAAATACAACGCGTCCAAGTAAAAATTCAAAACATTCTGGGAATTCACATATGCTGTATTTAAGCAGTAAGTAGAACGTAGTAAATTAATTTGGCTTGTAACTCGTCCTATTCGCAGTGAAGAACACCATACTGTGTTTTCCAAACTATCGTCTGTTTCTTATTTTTTTTTGTAATTTCTTTATTTATTTATTGGAATATCCTCTTTATCAGTTGCAAGAGGAATAATATATGAGACCAACTCTGAAAGGCGAAAGTATAATTTTGCGCAGATTAAATGACTTTGAGTGCAAGAAATTCCAAATTATTCAAAAATGTTAAACTGGAGAGTACGTCTGGACGACGGACGTTAATTTTCAAGAAAATAAGGACACATGATTATCCTTTTAATTCATTTTGTTATTAATTGATGCTTACTTTACGACTTTACATATATTTCAATATACATACGTTGCATCTACCAACTTACCAAAATAAAAATTGCTATACTTATCAATAAATTTCAGTTAAAATAAATCCCAGGCTAATGCAAATTTGTAATATGTGGGAAACTTCAACTGAGTAGCCATATCCCATAGCCATGTTGCGCTGAATGTTATAAATTCTCAAATAACTGTCCTAAGTAAATCAAATTTATTTTTATTTTCTTGAATTCCATTGTGGTTAGCGGTTTCTATAATCATTAAAACTGTGAGACCAGATATAGATGTCACATGTGTTTTGGTGAGACAAGTTTATGCCAGTTATTTATTGTGTCCGAAACATCGAACAATACTTGTAGTCTAGATGGCGCCGAGGTTAACAGTAAACCATAAATTTAGGAGCGTCAAGACAGAGGTGGCCGAGCGGACCCTTGTGAGGATGCCAAGTAGCGATATTGGTTCAATGATTAACCAATGAAGAAAGTGTTTGTTACGTCACACTGAATGCTGCAAATGAAAGCAAAGGGGTAGTGACACCCCCGAGAGAAAAGGGAGCCACAACCTGTGACGTAAGAGACGTGCGAAATACTCGGGCGACATTATGACTTGTGGAGATACGCTAGGGGTAGACTTATATAGATAACTTCGAGACGATGACTTAATAACGACTTGTGCAGAGATACAAGAGTGATACTGGTGCGGCATTATCATACGGCAATACTAGAGATGCAGAGTGTTGCGTAGAGGTTAAAAAATAATGGAGATCTATTGATGTGTGCAGTACAACCAAGTACGAGACGGAGCCAAACACCACGAGCTATGGCCAATACTAATTACGGATGCCAGCATTATGATCAACGTCCAAAACAGACTTATGTGTTCCTCAAAAAGATATCTAGGTCTAAACATATATTAGGTAAGTTAGGTGGTCTCACATATTACCTCCACCGAAATGATATGATTAATTGTTGTAATTGAATAATTATGTATTTATGTTTTTAATAAATGTTTCATTGTTAAAGTTAAAATCGTGTGATCCATTTAGTACTATATTAATTAATAATTCTTTTACTGAACTCGCACGAAAGTTAAATAATTGGAGGGTTTTATATAGCGAGACAACAAAGCAATGTACCTTAATAAATAAGTCCACTATGTACGAATTTACGCCCATGTATATATCGTTTAACTTAACAAAATTATTAAATAATAATTAGTAGTCTTTAAGTTATTTTTCAGCACCACGAAAACAACCATATCATGGTTAAAATGAGAGAATTTATTTTTGGTATAATGGACATTTCTGAAAAGAATGTTCTTCCTTTTGACTGACTTTTGCATCGACAGTTTTTCTTTTTTGAATAGGACAAATGAACCATTGACTCTCAAAACCGTCAATCTGTATCTAAATATATTTTTTATTTTCCTCAACCCATTTATAGTGCTTCTATTATTAGCAAATGTAAAATACATAAGGCAAACATAACCAACCTCTCTTCATTCCTCCTTTAGTCATTTAAATTTTATAATTGCACCCAACATTTGCATGTCCAATACACATTGTCCCAAAATCATCAATAAGTTCAATATGTTTTCTTTTTACAAAAATGTATAATGGTTTCCATCAAATGCTGGTTCATGCTAGGAAAAGTTAATACTGGGCTAATGGATATGACGAAACAAGCTTTGACCCTTTAATTAAATACGGCGAGGCTTTGGCCACGTAGGTTCTTTCATCAAGTAAGGTTGACTATGACTTTTTCGCTAAAGAGTGTTCATAAAGAGTCTTTCACTAATTAGGGTTTGTTAATAGTCTTTCATCAAGTAAGGTTGACTATGGGTTTTTCGCCAAATAGTGTTCATAAAGAGTCTTTCACTAATTAGGGTTTGTTATTAGTTTTCATCAAGTAAGGTTGACTATGTGTTTTTCGCCAAATAGTGTTCATAAAGAGTCTTTCACTAATTAGGGTTAATTATTAGTCTTTCATCAAGTAAGGTTGACTATGAGGTTTTCGACAAATAGTGTTCATAAAGAGTCTTTCACTGATTAGGGTTAATTATTAGTCTTTCATCAAGTAAGGTTGACTATGAGTTTTTCGCCAAATAGTGTTCATAAAGAGTCTTTCACTAATTAGGGTTAATTATTAGTCTTTCATCAAGTAAGGTTGACTATGAGGTTTTCGACAAATAGTGTTCATAAAGAGTCTTTCGCTAATTAGGGTTTGTTATTAGTCTTTCATCAAGTAGGATTCGCTATGAATCTTTCGTCAAGTAAAGTTCGTTTTGAGTCTTTGGTCAAGTAGGATTCGTCCAAGACCCTTTCTAATACATACTAGAGACGTTCTTTGTTCGTCATGACTGTTTCACCAAGTGTTTGATATAGTTTCACCAAATAACAGTTTAATATGAAATTTTCGCCAAGTAAGAGTATATTATGAGAATTGGTCACGTATATTTATGAGTTCTATTGTGTAACCGAATCATCGTATATTTCCTGTTTAATTCTCATTATAACATTTTCAGCTTTTTAACACTTTACAACAAAGTTGAAAAGTGTTTATGACTTTGTTCATTCTGTCTGTCTATCTGTCTGTCTGTCTGTCCGCTAGCACGATAACTGCCGTAAAAATGACTTAATCAAAATGAAATTTTAGTATGTTGTTCAAACGATCTGTAGGAGCTATGGGAATATAAATGAATAATATCACCCAATTACTTTTGGATTGAACCCGGGTTCAAAAAATGAAATAGATTGAGCCCTATGGGACCTAATTTTTCAAACATTTTTTAATCGGATTTAAAATTCACAAATTGCTTCGAAATTTTTAGGTAATATTCAAATTGTTCCATAAAATATATAAAAAAATTCAGCGAAATATATTCAGTAGTTTTTTAAATAAAAATTAAAATAATAATAACACGTCTTATATGAAGCGATCACGTGACCGTGATATGAAAAGATCACGTGACCCACTTCAAAATGATGTAAGGCATCCATTTTGTCTCAAAATCGTGATTTTTAAAGCTCTTTTTAATTCATATTGAGTGTTGAATCCGTCCTAAAACCACCTTATTTTTGGTTAAATTTTGTGCATCTACATACTGAAACAACGCAATTACAATAAATTTGAGTTTAAATGCTCATCCAAATTTGATTATTTCCACAATGAAGCCTATTTTTCACCTATGTAAAATGTAAACAGCAAAATATGTAGAATGAGTTGTATTTGAATTGCTGTATTTCTTTAACACAAAATCATTTAGTTCATGGAGTCTGTATAGCTGATATAAATGAAATATTCATTGATTTTACAAAGAGAAAGACGATTTTTTTCGATGAAGTTTTACGCATAGAGTTTAATTACTTGTAGCTCCATGGTCTTAATTTTTAAATAAAATAAATTATTATAGTATTTGTGAGATCAGAAATTGATCTCACATTTGATGAGACACTTTTATTCAGAAATTTATGGTGGCTAGAACGGCAGACAAACCTTGTAGTCTGGCTGGCACCAGAGTTTATTACGACCTGAACCTAAAGGTCAGAAGACTATAAATTTAGGGGTGCCTTACCAGAGGGGCTGATTTGAACCGTACTAAATGTGCAAAGGTGCTATTGGGTAAAGGAGTAACCAATAAGCGCCAAAAAGAAGTAAAGGCGGAGTCCCCCCCCCCACCGAGGGAACCACAGCTTGTGACCCGAGAACGAGAGCAAGAAACAAAATAGATGTCGACTTAAGAGCATACCACAGAGACAACCATGGAATTTTGACTTAGAAGCATGCCAGCAGGAATAATCACGATTTTGACTTAAGAGCACGACTAGAGAAGAATGAAAAACCTAACAGAACAGACTTGTAGAGTGTCCCGTAGAGGTTCCAAAATAATGGAAGTATGTCAAAGTGTAAGTGCATTCAGAGTACGAGGAGGAGCCACACACCAAAGAGTTATGGCAGTACTAAGACTGATGCAAGCCTTTGAGATATGATAAAGCCCAAGACTTATTGGAAGGTATGTGTTCAACAATTATCACAGGTCCTAGACACGATAGTAATTTTAATAATTCTGGTAGCATATGTCCCTTCCGCTGCAATAAGTAATGAAAATAAATGTTGTTAATAAATGTTTTATTGTTTAAGTTTAAATGGTGTGATCAATTTAGCTTTTATTAATTAATTATTCCTATACAGGACTCGCACGAAAGATAAAATAATTGGAGGGTTTATAGCGGCACAACAAGCAATGTACAATCAAATACTAAATCCACTATATGAGAAATAACGGTCAGGTCATCTTAATGTGAATTGAATATTAAAATAATAATTACTAAATGAATTTAACAGTTAAAAGTTCAACTTTAATTTATATTTTTGTTTGTGTGCCCAGTATTGTGATGAATAACATGAATGGGAAATTATTTATGAATGAAATGCTGCTTTTATAGAGAGCCAGGCGTGTTATTTTTTCTATGACGTCATTTGAATGAATCTCAGTTGTTTCCGATGAAGTTTTCAAATATAATAAATTATCGTAGTATTATGATAATTCTAAAATTATTAACGAGGAATGTATCACATTTTAGAGATGTTTAAACCAGGCAATTTATATTTCAATGTCGTCATTTGAATGAAGTTTATTTTTTTCGATGAAGGTTTAAGTTTTCAAATATAATAAATTAATGTAGTATTGTGATAAGTTTTAAAATATTACCGAGGAATGTATTGCATTTTAGACATGTTTAAATAAAATTGCATTGAAGTTGGAAAGTGTTTCATAATCAATGCTTTAAGCATGATTGATATTTCTTGTTTTAGATAGTCAAGTGAGAAGAAATGCAGTTCATTAATGTATTTGTAAAGCAATTTATTTAAATTGATTATTAAATAGCATGCTGTTACTAGATAAGTGAAATATGTGATATATTTCTAACAACATATATTTCGTTTTGTTTATGATGAGATATCTACCCTGGAATACTACACTTTCGTAAATTTCTTATTTCGTGAAGAGAAATTTGAAGAGCAAGAAGTCATATTAATTTAAGAGGATTTAGGAAGTTATCTTGAAAACCCAGCGTTGAGGAAATTTTCAAAGCATCATAATGACTGAACTTTCAACATTTCGTAATTTATTTTAAATTGGTCAAGAATAAAACGATTTAGAAACTTAATATGACATAAACGTAACAAAAGTATGATATATATTAGCTGCCTTTACGCATTTTTACTTTCCTTAGTGTATGTTACGGCTAAATACAATGGTGAAGCAAAATTATAATTATTGAGTTTCGATGGATGTTAAGCTAAGATGGATATAGGCTGATGGATGTTAGGTAAGTTGCGAAATATCTCAAAATAAAATACCTGAAGGTATTTTAGATATATTTACACATTAGTTCCGCATGAATAGTTTACTTACGCTTATTTGCATAATATTTTACATATTTATTAATTAACCAAGTTGCTCATATAGTTCGTACAAATACAAAAAAATCAGCTTACATTTGGTACTAAATTGGTTAATACTAATTTCGTTCGAAAGGACATACTGCGGTATCAGAATTTTAATTAGATATTTGTATTCCCCTGGCTAAATAATAAGTGAATAAGCCAAATTCACAAACTGACATTGAACGTGACATTAAACTCTGGCCATAGATGGTCATATGAGTCTCCATGAATAGAATTTGGGAGTTTCGTCTTCCAACGGAAACATTAAGTATATTATCACATATTTCAGACGGGCATTCTGCGGCATTGGCCTGTAACTCGATCTCTCAAGACCGACGTTCAACAACAAATCTCTTCAAATAGATATTTTGCTTTTAGCCAAACTTTAGAAAGGGCGGGAGTACCATTATCCCTTTCCTGTGATTGGCTATCCATTTCTTGTGTGAGATTCACTGGTTGGCTGTGGTCTTTATACGATCTGAGATTCTTTTGGCGTTGATTGTTTGAAGTAGAATGCGGGTGATGCAATTTGTTTGTCTCCGTGTTTTTTTTTACCAAGTAATGATTTTGGATGACTTCACTCATAACGCTGCCCAAGTTACGTTGGAAATTGGCTTTAGTCTATCTGAGCGAGTGCTCGATTAGAGATTGGTCGTGCTTGTTTGGCAAGTAATTTTAATTAGTCCTGTTGCTAGAATGTTCTTTATTCTTCTACTAATTGATATGCATGTTTTACATGTCACTGGTTCAAATAAATCGTTCTTGAAATATTGTTAATGTCTGTGAGCAATAAGTTTCCCAACAGTAAGGGATTTGGGGATATTAGAATAGGTTTATTTATATTTATAAATACAGGAAAGTCTGACAGAACAACGATTAGGGAGCATTCATGACCCACTCATTACCCTTTCCTAAAATAAAATATGTGTTTCTGAAGGCAGGAGATCTGAAAAATTTAAGTGATTACCAAAAAAAAATAAGTGCTGTTATTTCAATTGGTAAATAGTATGCCTTGAAAAATCTGATGTGGGCAACACATGACTTTCCTTATATAATGTAATGAATTTACTACTTTTACAGTAAAAAATAGGTTTTTCTTATAGTAGATACTAATATTCTTTCCATGATATTGAATTTTCGACAATGAGTCGCCATTTTCATTGATTTAGCGTTATTTTTATCCATTTGGCAAGATTTTCGTAAATTTGGCTACATTTCAAAAAGTTGCCAAGTTGGCGACATTCAGCCAAATTTGTCGCCAAAATCTCGCCAAGCGTTATGGACGGAGAATAAGATATTCTTATACCAGATAAATGACTATTGGCGTTCAAATACAAAAGTATTACTCAAATTATCTTTTCTCATGAATGGAACGAGCTAGATCCACGAGAATGATGTCACCCAATTTATCGCATGGTATTACATAGGAAAAGTAAACATATTTCTCAATAGGAAATATTTTTTTTCTATTTTATATGACTTTTTGAAAATTTTTTTAAAAAATGTACAATATCTCAAGAACGGTTCGTGTTAGGGTTCTAAAATTTATATCAATCGTTTTCTAATGAAAAATTACATAAGAAATGTCTATTTGCGTAAATTTATTAGTGGTTTTGATTTTTTGACGATTTTTTCAAAATTTCATTCGAAAATTTAGGGGGGTTCTGAACATTCGATTGCGTATAAAAACAATAGGCTTCCAGTGTTTACGGATTGTGATTTTTGTACCAAATTTGGTTTGAATCGGTCCATTCGTTCGTCAGTTATCGTCTCCACAGGCTCACTGACACACACACACACACACACACACACACACACACACACACACACACACACAGACATCACTCCAAAAATGTTTGATTCGTGATCAGGGATGCTTGAAACGTGCTCTCCCGTCGAAAACTCGAATTCGAATTTTCGACCCCGTCACAATACTTTCCTTATACATTATGTATATAAGGAAAGTAAAAAACAACAAATACATCAATTTTCATCGCAATATAGAAGGAAGCCTTATTTTACGGAACAAATAAAGAAATAATAAAAAAAATGTACGAAAACCTGATTGGGTATCACTGGTTTACCTTCTACTTCATTGTGGCATACGAATGAACTATTTTTTTGAGTGGCGTCTGTGTGTTAGTGAACGCGCGCGTACATGTATGTGTATCTACAGGGTGTCCCAAAAAGATTGAAACGCGCTTTAATTCTTTACGTGTTGTAAATATGTGGGTAATGTAAATTTAAAAAATTTTGAAAGTAAGGTAGGAAAAAAGGCTGCGTTAATGAAATAGTCCTCCCATTAATTTTCAAAAAGTTACACTTTTTAAATTTTTATACGATACCCTTAGGCAAATTTAGTCAATCAGAAAATTTTTATTTTTAATGCAACAATATTATTAAAAAATCCCGCATATCTGTATCTTTAAAATCAACTGAATTATGAAAAAGAAAAAAATCTGACTTATGCCACTTTTCCGTACCAAATGAAAGGCTGTTTCATCAGTGAAAAGATGGATCATAAACAAATTGACGATGGAAATTGTCCACTTATCTCCAGCAAGTAAGTGCGTTTCAATCTTTTTGGGGCACCCTGTTTATGTGTGCGTTTGTGAATGCATGTGTGTGCTTGTGATTGCACGAGTATTTGTGCGCAAGTATCAATATCTGCGTTCACTGGTATTCACTTCAATTCGGTATTCAAGTAAGCTGATTATTGTAGCTGATTATTTTTCGGTATTTTTCGGAAAAAAATAATTGGCATTTTTTTTAGAACGAACGACAGAAGTAAATAAAACAAAATAATATTCTTATTGATTAACTAGCAGCATACCCGTTCTTCGTACGGAGTATATAATATAAAGAAACTTGAAATTCATAATCATGCCCAAATTCTTATAGTATACTAAATGACATGTTTAATCAAAATATTCTGTTAAAATATTTAATATAATGCTCCTAAAAAGAAGTTTAAGAATCTCTGTTCTCGCTATATAAAATTATCTTCATGGACATATCTGAAGAATAAAACCTCTTGGACCCCTTATGTAAGCAAATATAAAAAAAATATGGAATTGAATCAATATATGCAAAATAAAAGCGTTAAAATTGTATGTGACCCGTACTAATTATATACGCGAATATTAGAAAATATAACCTGTATTAGTAGATTACATGTATAAATTGAAAATACCAATAAATCCGTAATCTATAAATCTGAAGACAGTCATTTATTCCAATATATGTCAAAATTAAAGTGCTAAAATTATATGGGAAGATATACACGTACTACTTATAATGTCCGATTATTAGTAGAAGATTACCCGTTTTGCAATATGAGTCACAAATGTTTTTTGGTAAAATACAACAGACGACGTAATAAATTGAATATATAATTAATCCCCTTAATCTTCATACCAGAAGACTGTACTTGATTCCAATATATATGCCAATATATGTCAAAATATATGCAATATACCTGTACTACTTATATTCTCGTAGGTTAGAAGATATACCCGTGCATTCCTAGAAGATTACTCGTACAACGTACAATATGCGTGTGTCAGCAATTTTTGCCTCAATAAAACAATGGCGTAATAACTTAAAAATATCAATAATCCCTGAATCAATAATTCCGGAAAATATCAATAATAATAATGTTTAAACCTGAAGAGTATAATTGATATTATCCAGTCCAAAATGAAATGGCAATGAAATTTATTTTATATACATATCTTCATTATTCAAATCGGAAAGGATTTAATAAAAATCGTCTGCCGCATAAACACATTGGATTTAAATCCGTTGCTAAGCGACATGATATCATTTGCTTCAAATAATTTGGTAGAAAAAATATCGTCTAAATAGTTATATTTCTATGGAACATTTGGCGACAGTTTCTTCAAATTAGCGACTTTTTAAAAAATCGCCAAATTTATCGCCAAGTGGGACTGTAGAACTGACAGTTCCACTTTGCGACAAATTGACGAAATATCATCACAATACTATCCCCTAACAAAAAACAATTAATATCATTTATGTAGCGCCATTTTATCAATTTCAAGATATTTTTGACATTTTAAAAATTCGCTAAATGTATTACTAAGTAGGATGGTTGGTCTGACAGAGAAATGCTAACCAAACATCATTTCAGTACTCTCTTCTAACAAAACAAAAAAAAATTTCATTGATATGTAGAAGACCCAAGCCACACGACCAACCCGAAGGTTTATGGCAGCTGTTTGTGTGTCGTTTATATCAATTTGGCGACATTTCCGCCAATTTGGCAAAGTTTAAGAAAAGTTGTCAAATTAGCGATATCCCTCCAAATTCGTAGCTTTGAATTTGCAGATCTCAATGAAACATTCTTATCCCGTTTCAATATACTAAATGAAAACACTACAATTGTATTAGAAGATATACCCGCTCTACTCTTTTCCTGTTTCAACAATCGGCTATATGAATTTATTGGCTAAACACAATATATGAGTTTAGTAGCTAAATACGATATAAGCTTGAAAACTCTTTGCCAAAATAAATGAAATTGATGTACGCAGTCAGCAATTAATATAATTAAAAGAAAAATCAAACCGTCCATTCATAAGATATACTTTTATATCCATTTATCCATTTATTTATTATTTAAATCGAAAAAAAATAATAAAAACATTAAAAAACACATTTAATATAATTGCGATGCCGAGCAACATGATATATCCTCCTAAAATGTTAAAATTTATTAACCACTAACAGCACACCCGTTATTCGTACGGAGTGTATAATTTAAAGAAACTTAAAGTTCGCAATCACCTGCAAATTCTGTTAAAATATTAAATTTATTGCTCCTAAAGAGAAGTTTAAGAATATATGTTCTCACTATGCAAAATTATCTTCACGATCAGATCTGAAGAATAAAACATCCTGCCCCCTTTTGTAAGCAAATTTACAGAGGAAAAAATAGGAATTGAATGAATATATGCAACCCCGTACTAATTATATTGTCGCAGATCAGAAAATATGGCAATGTGTTAGTAGAAGATTACCCGTATTACAATATGCGTCTCAAAAATATTTGCCAAAATAAAAGAGATGACGTAATAAATTGAAAACATCAATAATATCCGTACTCTTTATACCAGAAGGTCGTAATTGATTCCAATATATGCCAATATATATCAAAACATATGTCAATATACCTGTACTACTTATATTCTCGTAGATTAAAAGATATACACGTGTATTTGTAGAAGATTCGTACAACATACAATATATGAGTTTAAACAATTTTTGTCATAATAAAATAATTGCATAATAACTTGAAAATATCAATAATCCTTGAATCAATAATCCCCGAAAATATAAATAATAATAATTTTTAAACCTGAAGACCGTAATTGATATTATCCAGTCGAAAATGCTATAAGAAAAATCAAATCGTTCTTTTCTAAAATATATTTTTATATCCATTTATTTATTATTCAAATCGAAAAAATAATTATTAAAATTAACAGACAGATTTAATTTAATTGCGTTTCTGAGTAACATGATATAAGATAGAATCTTATAACATGTTAAATATGTCATGTCTTATAACATAAACTGCGAAATTAAATAACGATTTTGATTTCTCTATACTTCTCATTGTTCCGTAAAAGCTTGTTTTAAATAAACCATGAACCATGGAGATAGATTTCCCCTTTAAATCATGTTTCAAACAATTCATGTTTTCAGAAAGTGACTAATTAACGCAAAAAATCTCCCATCAAACTCAGAGATTAAATTTTAATTCACTTTCAAACGATTTTCAAGCTTTTCGTTTGGATAAACCACGGAGTTAGGGAGTAGAACTCCTAGGAAAAAGTTCCGTTTTTCATTAATATCTCGACAACCCCAGGTTTTAGAAACTCGAAATTTGGACAAAAATTATGGGGGGATATTTCAAGGCTATTCACTAAATTTCATTAAATTCGGTTCAGCCGTTTTTCCGTGATGATGAGACAAACGAAAATTTCGTTTTTTACTAATATCTCGAGAACCACTGATCGTAAAAACTCAAAACACGGATATAATTTTAAGTGGGGCTATTTCTGGGCTACCCACAAAATTTCATCAAATTCGGTTCAGCCGTTCTCCCGTGATGGTGTGACAAACAGACAGACAGACAGACAGACAGACAGACAGACAGACAGACAGATTTTCATTTTTATTTATATAGACTAGCAGCATACCCGTTCTTCGTACGGAGTATATAATATAAAGAAACTTGAAATTCATAATCATGCGCAAATTCTTATAGTATACTAAATGACATGTTTAATCAAAATATTCTGTTAAAATATTTAATATAATGCTCCTAAAAAGAAGTTTAAGAATCTCTGTTCTCGCTATATAAAATTATCTTCATGGACATATCTGAAGAATAAAACATCTTGGACCCCTTATGTAAGCAAATATAAAAAAAAAATATGGAATTGAATCAATATATGCAAAATAAAAGCGTTAAAATTGTATGGGACCCGTACTAATTATATACGCGAATATTAGAAAATATAACCTGTATTAGTAGATTACATGTATAAATTGAAAATACCAATAAACCCGTAATCTTTAAATCTGAAGACAGTCATTTATTCCAATATATGTCAAAATTAAAGTGCTAAAATTATATGGGAAGATATACACGTACTACTTATAATGTCCGATTATTAGTAGAAGATTACCCGTTTTGCAATATGAGTCTCAAATGTTTTTTGGTAAACTACAACAGACGACGTAATAAATTGAATATATAATTAATCCCCTTAAGCTTCATACCAGAAGACTGTACTTGATTCCAATATATATGCCAATATATGTCAAAATATATGCCAATATACCTGTACTACTTATATTCTCGTAGGTTAGAAGATATACCCGTGCATTCCTAGAAGATTACTCGTACAACGTACAATATGCGTGTGTCAGCAATTTTTGCCGCAATAAAACAATGGCGTAATAACTTAAAAATATCAATAATCACTGAATCAATAATTCCGGAAAATATCAATAATAATAATTTTTAAACCTGAAGAGTATAATTGATATTATCCAGTCCAAAATGAAATGGCAATGAAATTTATTTTATATACATATCTTCATTATTCAAATCGGAAAGGATTTAATAAAAATCGTCTGCCGCATAAACACATTGGATTTAAATCCGTTGCTAAGCGACATGATATCATTTGCTTCAAATAAATTGGTAGACAAAATGTCGTCTAAATAGTTATATTTCTATGGAACATTTGGCGACAGTTTCGTCAAATAACCGACATTTTAAAAAATCGCCAAATTTATCGCCAAGTGGGACTGTAGAACTGACAGTTCCACTTTGCGACAAATTGACGAAATATCATCACAATACTATCCCCTAACAAAAAACAATTAATATCATTTATGTAGCGCCATTTTATCAATTTCAAGATATTTTTATAGATTTGAAAACATTTTTATCAATGTGGTGACATTTTAAAAATTCGCTAAATGTATTACTAAGTAGGATGGTTGGTCTGACAGATAAATGCTAACCAAACATCATTTCAGTGCTCTCTTCTAACAAAACAAAAAAAAATTTCATTGATATGTAGAAGACCCAAGCCACACGACCAACCCGAAGGTTTATGGAAGCTGTTTCTGTCGAAAGCCCAGAACGACCGACTCATCCGAGGACATGAGCAGCAAGATGGTCGTCCGGGAAGCTGTTTGTGTGTCGTTTATATCAATTTGGCGACATTTCCGTCAATTTGGCAAAGTTTAAGAAAAGTTGTCAAATTAGCGATATCCCTCCAAAATCGTAGATTTGAATTTGCAGATCTGAATGAAACATTCTTATCCCGTTTCAATATACTAAATGAAAACACTACAATTGTATTAGAAGATATACCCACTCTACTCTTTTTCTGTTTCAACAATCGGCTATATGAATTTATTGGCTAAACACAATATATGAGTTTAGTAGCTAAATACGATATAAGCTTGAAAACTCTTTGCCAAAATAAATGAAATTGATGTACGCAGTCAGCAATTAATATAATTAAAAGAAAAATCAAACCGTCCATTCATAAGATATACTTTTATATCCATTTATCCATTTATTTATTATTTAAATCGAAAAAAAATAATAAAAACATTAACAAACACATTTAATTTAATCCGTTATTCGTACGGAGTGTATAATTTAAAGAAACTTATAGTTCGCAATCATGTGCAAATTCGGTTAAAATATTAAATTTATTGCTCCTAAAGAGAAGTTTAAGAATATATGTTCTCACTATGCAAAATTATCTGCACGATCAGATCTGAAGAATAAAACATCCTGCCCCCTTGCTTTCTTCTGTAAATTTGCTTACAAGCAAATTTACAGAAGAAAAAATAGGAATTGAATGAATATATGCAACCCCGTACTAATCATATTGTCGCAGATCAGAAAATATGCCAATGTGTTAGTAGAAGATTACCCGTATTACGATATGCGTCTCAAAAATATTTGCCAAAATAAAAGAGATAGATGATGTAATAAATTGAAAACATCAATAATATTCGTACTCTTTATACCAGAAGGTCGTAATTGATTCCAATATATATCAAAACATATGTCAATATACCTGTACTACTTATATTCTCATAGATTAAAAGATATACACGTGTATTTGTAGAAGATTCGTACAACATACAATATATGAGTTTAAACAATTTTTGTCATAATAAAATAATTGCATAATAACTTGAAAATATCAGTAATCCTTGAATCAATAATCCCCGAAAATATAAATAATAATAATTTTTAAACCTGAAGACCGTAATTGATATTATCCAGTCAAAAATGCTATAAGAAAAATCAAATCGTTCTTTTCTAAAATATATTTTTATATCCATTTATTTATTATTCAAATCGAAAAAATAATTATTAAAATTAACAGACAGATTTAATGTAATTGCGTTTCTGAGTAACATGATATAAGATAGAATCTTATAACATGTTAAATATGTCATGTCTTATAACATAAACTGCGAAATTAAATAACGATTTTGATTTCTCTATACTTCTCATTGTTCCGTAAAAGCTTGTTTTAAATAAACCATGAACCATGGAGATAGATTTCCCCTTTAAATCATGTTTCAAACAATTCATGTTTTCAGAAAGTGACTAATTAACGCAAAGAATCTCCCATCAAACTCAGAGATTAAATTTTAATTCACTTTCAAAAGATTTTCAAGCTTTTCGTTTGGATAAACCACGGAGTTAGGGAGTAGAACTCCAAGGAAAAAGTTCCGTTTTTCATTAATATCTCGACAACCCCAGGTCTTAGAAACTCGAAACTTGGACAAAATTTATGGGGGGATATTTCAAGGCTATTCACCAAATTTCATTAAATTCGGTTCAGCCGTTTTTCCGCGATGATGAGACAAACGAAAATTTCGTTTTTTACTAATATCTCGAGAACCACTGGTCGTAGAAACTCAAAACACGGATATAATTTTAAGTGGGGCTATTTCTGGGCTACCCACAAAATTTCATCAAATTCGGTTCAGCCGTTCTCCCGTGATGGTGTGACAAACAGAGACAGACAGACAGACAGACAGACAGACAGACAGACAGACAGACAGACAGACAGATTTTCATTTTTATTTATATAGATTAATTAATGAAATCGCATGCGTAAATTTTTATAACAAAAGAAATTCAATCACTTCCGTTACTCTAGGATTATTCCATTACTACTTTTTAATATATTTCACATTTTCCTAATTTATATTTTCAAATACGCCATTATTTCCAAATTATTTTTAAATGCTGGAATTTGTCATGTAAAAAATAAAATTATTTCAAAACTTTAAATCCGCGATGTAGTTTTTAAATCTATTATTATATATACTAATTGCCAAGTGTCCGTCTGTCTGTCCGTCTGTCTGTCTGTCACGCTTTTTTCAGGCACTTCCCGAATAGATAGAGACTTGCAATTTGGTACACGGCTCGGTCGTTCGATAAAACGCCCTGGAAAAATCGAATTTTTCGAAAACGTTCTATAGAGGGGGTGCCCCACACCAAAACGTTCGAAAAGTGAAATGACGGGAAAGCATGCTTTGAGATGAGATAGAGACTTCAAATTTGGTATATGGGTAAATCACTCGAAAGGAAGAAAGTGTGCAATTTCAGATTTCCAATATTTTATCCTTAAGGGGGGGTGCAGCACACCAAAACGTTCGAAAAGTGATATGATAGGAGAGCATGCTTTGCGATGAGATAGAGACTTCAAGTTTGGAGTATGGGTAAACCGTTTGAAACAAAGAAAGTGTGGAATTTCAGATTTCCAATATTTTCTACTTAAGGGGGTGCCGCACACCAAAACGTTCGAAAAGTGAAATGATAGGAAAGCATGCTTTGCGATGAGATAGAGACTTCAAATTCGGTGTATGGGTAAATCGTTCGAAAGGAAGAAAGTGTGCAATTTCAGATTTCCAATATTTTCAACTTAAGGGGGTGTCGCACACCAAAACGTTCGATTTGCCGATTAAATGAGAAAATACGCCTTTAAAATTTGATAGAGGCTTAAAATTTGGTATATGGGCTAATAATTTGACTAAAACGCCTAAGACGAATACAGTTTTTCAAAAATGTTCGTTTAAGGGGGTGCTCCAGAGTAAAACGTTCGAAAATTGAATTGATAAAAAACCTAGCTTCGGAATGAGATTGAAATATCAAATTTGGTGTAAGGGTAGATAGTTTGAAAGGAAGAAAGTGTGAAATTTCAGATTTCCAATATTTGTTACTTTCAGGGGTGCGCACACTAATATGTTCGATTTTTCGAATAAAGGAGAAATGCTCCTTTTAAAACGTGATAGAGGCTTGATATTTGGTATATGGGCGAATCATTTGATGGAAATCACAAAAAGAATAAAGTTTTTCAAAAACGTGTATTTAAGGGGGTACCCACTCCGCACTAAAATATTCGAAAGGTGAAATGCATAGAAAAGCATGCTTCGCTATGAGATAGAGACTTCAAATTTGGTGCTCTTCCTTTTAAATGTGATAGAGGGACCAATAATCTGATAAAAAACACAAGCCAAACAGAGGAAGAAATCCGCAAATTTAGTTTCCCAATATTTTCATCTTTAGGGGGTTCTGCACACCAAAATATTCCATCTGTCGAATATATGTGAAACGCGAGTTATTATAAAATTTGCATTATTCAGTGGTTGCTTATTACGAGACCGTTGATTTTCAACGGGTATTCGGCTAGTCTATATATACTAATTGCCAAGTGTCCGTCTGTCTGTCCGTCTGTCTGTCTGTCTGTCACGCTTTTTTTAGGCACTTCCCGAATAGATAGAGACTTGCAATTTGGTACACGGCTCGGTCGTTCGATAAAACCCCCTGGAAAAATCGAATTTTTCGAAAACGTTCTATAGAGGGGGTGTCCCACACCAAAACGTTCGAAAAGTGAAATGACGGGAAAGCATGCTTTGCGATGAGATAGAGACTTCAAATTTGGTATATGGGTAAATCACTCGAAATGAAGAAAGTGTGCAATTTCAGATTTCCAATATTTTCTACTTAAGGGGGGGTGCCCCACACCAAAACGTTCGAAAAGTGAAATGATATGAAAGAATGCTTTGCGATGAGGTAGAGACTTCAAATTTGGTGTATGGGTAAATCGTTCGAAAGGAAGAAAGTGTGCAATTTCAGATTTCCAATATTTTCTACTTAAGGGGGTGCCGTACACTAAAACGTTCAAAAAGTGAAATGATAGGAAAGCATGCTTTGCGATGAGATAGAGACTTCAAATTTGGTGTATGGATAAATCACTCGAAAGGAAGAAAGTGTGCAATTTCAGATTTCCAATATTTTCTACTTAAGGGGGGGGGGGTGCAGCACACCAAAACGTTCGAAAAGTGAAATGATAGGAAAGAATGCTTTGCGATGAGGTTGAGACCTCAAATTTAGTGTATGGGTAAATCGTTCGAAAGGAAGAAAGTGTGCAATTTCAGATTTCCAATATTTTCTACTTAAGGGGGGTGCCGCACACTAAAACGTTCGAAAAGTGAAATGATATGAAAGAATGCTTTGCGATGAGGTAGAGACTTCAAATTTGGTGTATGGGTAAATCGTTCGAAAGGAAGAAAGTGTGCAATTTCAGATTTCCAATATTTTCTACTTAAGGGGGGGTGCCCCACACCAAAACGTTCGAAAAGTGAAATGATATGAAAGAATGCTTTGCGATGAGGTAGAGACTTCAAATTTAGTGTATGGGTAAATCGTTCGAAAGGAAGAAAGTGTGCAATTTCAGATTTCTAATATTTTCTACTTAAGGGGGGGTGCCCCACACCAAAACGTTCGAAAAGTCAAATGATATGAAAGAATGCTTTGCGATGAGGTAGAGACTTCAAATTTGGTGTATGGGTAAATCGTTCGAAAGGAAGAAAGTGTGCAATTTCAGATTTCCAATATTTTCTACTTAAGGGGGTGCCGTACACTAAAACTTTCGAAAAGAGAAATGATAGGAAAGCATGCTTTGCGATGAGATAGAGACTTCAAATTTGGTGTATGGATAAATCACTCGAAAGGAAGAAAGTGTGCAATTTCAGATTTCCAATATTTTCTACTTAAGGGGGGGGGGGGTGCAGCACACCAAAACGTTCGAAAAGTGAAATGATAGGAAAGAATGCTTTGCGATGAGGTAGAGACCTCAAATTTAGTGTATGGATAAATCGTTCGAAAGGAAGAAAGTGTGCAATTTCAGATTTCCAATATTTTCTACTTAAGGGGGGTGCCGCACACTAAAACGTTCGAAAAGTGAAATGATAGGAAAGAATGCTTTGCGATGAGGTAGAGACTTCAAATTTGGTGTACAGGTAAATCGTTCAAAAGGAAAAAAGCGTGCAATTTCAGATTTCCAATATTTTCTACCTAAGGGGGTGCCGCACACCAAAATATTCGATTTGCAGAATAAATGAGAAAACGCTCCTTTAAAATTTGATAGAGGCTTGAAATTCGGTATATGGGCTAATCATTTGATGGAAACACCCAAGACAAATATAGTTTTTCAAAAATGTTCGTTTAAGGGGGTGCTTCAGAGTAAAACGTTCGAAAAGTGAATTGATAAAAAACCACGCTTCGGATTGAGATAGAGATATCAAATTTGGTATAAGGGTAGATAGTTTGAAAGGAAGAAAGTGTAAAATTTCAGTTTACCAATATTTTCTACTTTAGGGGGTGCCACACGCCAAAATGTTCGATTTTCGGAATAAAGGAGAAACGCCCGTTTTAAAACGTGATAGAGGCTTGATATTTGATATATGGGAAAATAATCTGACAGAATTCACATAAAGAATAGATTTTTTCAAAAATGTATAATTAAGGGGGTGGGTACTCCACACAAAAGCATTCGAAAGATGAAATGCTAGAAAAGTATGCTTCGCGATGAGATAGAGACTTCAAATTTAGTGTACGGGTAAAAAGTTGGAAAGGAAGAAAGTGTGCAATTTCAATTTTCCAACATTTGTTATTGTAGGGGGTTCCGCTCACTATACTAATTGCCAAGTGTCCGTCTGTCTGTCCGTCTGTCTGTCTGTCCGTCTGTCTGTCTGTCTGTCACGCTTTTTTTAGGTACTTCCCGAATAGATAGAGACTTGCAATTTGGTACACGGCTCGGTCGTTCGATAAACCCCCCTGGAAAAATCGAATTTTTCGAAAACATTCTATAGAGGGGGTGTCCCACACCAAAACGTTCGAAAAGTGAAATGACGGGAAAGCATGCTTTGCGATGAGATAGAGACTTCAAATTTGGTATATGGGTAAATCACTCGAAAGGAAGAAAGTGTGCAATTTCAGATTTCCAATATTTTCTACTTAAGGGGGGGTGCCCCACACCAAAACGTTCGAAAAGTGAAATGATATGAAAGAATGCTTTGCGATGAGGTAGAGACTTCAAATTTGGTGTATGGGTAAATCGTTCGAAAGGAAGAAAGTGTGCAATTTCAGATTTCCAATATTTTCTACTTAAGGGGGTGCCGTACACTAAAACGTTCAAAAAGTGAAATGATAGGAAAGCATGCTTTGCGATGAGATAGAGACTTCAAATTTGGTGTATGGATAAATCACTCGAAAGGAAGAAAGTGTGCAATTTCAGATTTCCGATATTTTCTACTTAAGGGGGGGGGGGTGCAGCACACCAAAACGTTCGAAAAGTGAAATGATAGGAAAGAATGCTTTGCGATGAGGTTGAGACCTCAAATTTAGTGTATGGGTAAATCGTTCGAAAGGAAGAAAGTGTGCAATTTCAGATTTCCAATATTTTCTACTTAAGGGGGGTGCCGCACACTAAAACGTTCGAAAAGTGAAATGATATGAAAGAATGCTTTGCGATGAGGTAGAGACTTCAAATTTGGTGTATGGGTAAATCGTTCGAAAGGAAGAAAGTGTGCAATTTCAGATTTCCAATATTTTCTACTTCAGGGGGGGTGCCCCACACCAAAACGTTCGAAAAGTGAAATGATATGAAAGAATGCTTTGCGATGAGGTAGAGACTTCAAATTTGGTGTATGGGTAAATCGTTCGAAAGGAAGAAAGTGTGCAATTTCAGATTTCCAATATTTTCTACTTAAGGGGGTGCCGTACACTAAAACTTTCGAAAAGAGAAATGATAGGAAAGCATGCTTTGCGATGAGATAGAGACTTCAAATTTGGTGTATGGATAAATCACTCGAAAGGAAGAAAGTGTGCAATTTCAGATTTCCAATATTTTCTACTTAAGGGGGGGGTGCAGCACACTAAAACGTTCGAAAAGTGAAATGATAGGAAAGAATGCTTTGCGATGAGGTAGAGACCTCAAATTTAGTGTATGGGTAAATCGTTCGAAAGGAAGAAAGTGTGCAATTTCAGATTTCCAATATTTTCTACTTAAGGGGGGTGCCGCACACTAAAACGTTCGAAAAGTGAAATGATAGGAAAGAATGCTTTGCGATGAGGTAGAGACTTCAAATTTGGTGTATTGGTAAATCGTTCAAAAGGAAAAAAGCGTGCAATTTCAGATTTCCAATATTTTCTACCTAAGGGGGTGCCGCACACCAAAATATTCGATTTTCAGAATAAATGAGAAAACGCTCCTTTAAAATTTGATAGAGGCTTGAAATTCGGTATATGGGCTAATCATTTGATGGAAACACCCAAGACAAATATAGTTTTTCAAAAATGTTCGTTTAAGGGGGTGCTTCAGAGTAAAACGTTCGAAAAGTGAATTGATAAAAAACCACGCTTCGGATTGAGATAGAGATATCAAATTTGGTATAAGGGTAGATAGTTTGAAAGGAAGAAAGTGTAAAATTTCAGTTTACCAATATTTTCTACTTTAGGGGGTGCCACACGCCAAAATGTTCGATTTTCGGAATAAAGGAGAAACCCCCGTTTTAAAACGTGATAGAGGCTTGATATTTGATATATGGGAAAATAATCTGACAGAATTCACATAAAGAATAGAGTTTTTCAAAAATGTATAATTAAGGGGGTGGGTACTCCACACAAAAGCATTCGAAAGATGAAATGCTAGAAAAGTATGCTTCGCGATGAGATAGAGACTTCAAATTTAGTGTACGGGTAAAAAGTTGGAAAGGAAGAAAGTGTGCAATTTCAATTTTCCAACATTTGTTATTGTAGGGGGTTCCGCTCACTAAAATGTTCGATTTACCGAACAAATGAAAATCGCCTCCTTTACAATGTGATAGAGACTTGAAATTTAGTATATGGGCTAACCATTTGACAAAAAAAACCAAAGATGAGTACAGTTTGACAAAAATGTTCTTTAACGGGGTGCTACACAGAAAAACGTTCGAAAGGTGAAGTGATAGAAAAACATGCTTCTCGATAGGATAGCGACTTCAAATTTGATATTCGAGTAGATAGTTTAAAAGGAAGAGAGTGTGAAATTTTATATTTCCAATATTTGCAACTTTAAGGGGTGCGCACACTAATATGTTCGATTTTCCTAATAAATGAGGCACGCTTCCTTTTAAATGTGATAGAGGCTTGATATTTGGTATTTGGGCCAATCATCTGATAAAAAACACAAGACAAACAGAGTTTTTCAAAAATGTTCATTTATGGATGTACTTCATAGAAAAAAGTTCCAAAGGAGAAATAATAATATAGGAGTGCATCGGGATGAGATAGACTTTAATGTGTTGTACGGGTAGATAATTCGAAAGGAAGAAATCAGCAAATTTAGTCGAATCGATTTGTCGAATAAATATGAAACGCGAATTATTAAAAAATTTACCTTTATTCAAAGGTTGCTTATTGCGAGACCGTTGATTTTCAACGGGTATTCGGCTAGTATATACTAATTGCCAAGTGTCCGTCTGTCTGTCCGTCTGTCTGTCTGTCCGTCTGTCTGTCTGTCACGCTTTTTTTAGGCACTTCCCGAATAGATAGAGACTTGCAATTTGGTACACGGCTCGGTCGTTCGATAAAACCCCCTGGAAAAATCGAATTTTTCGAAAACGTTCCATAGAGGGGGTGCCCCACACCAAAACGTTCGAAAAGTGAAATGACAGGAAAGCATGCTTTGCGATGAGATAGAGACTTCAAATTTGGTGTATGGGTAAATCGTTCGAAAGGAAGAAAGTGTGCAATTTCAGATTTCCAATATTTTCTACTTAAGGGGGGGGGGTGCAGCACACCAAAACGTTCGAAAAGTGAAATGATAGGAGAGCATACTTTGCGATGAGGTAGAGACTTCAAATTTGGTGTATGGGTAAATCGTTCGAAAGGCAGAAAGTGTGCATTTTCAGATTTCCAATATTTTCTACTCAAGGGGGTGCTGCACACCAAAACGTTCGAAAAGTTAATTGATTGGAAAGCCTGCTTTGCGATAAGATAGGGACTTCAAATTTGGTATATAGGTAAACCGTTAGAAAGGAAGAAAGTGTGAAATTTCAGATTTCCAATATTTCCTATTTAAGGGGGTGTCGTACACAAAAATGTTCGATTTTCCGAATAAATGAGAAACGGCCCCTTTAAAATTTGATAGAGGCTCAAAATTTTAAATATAGACTAATCATTTGACGAAAACACCCAAAACGAATATAATTTTTCAAAAATGTTCGTTTAAGGGGGTTTTCCAGAGGAAAACGTTCGAAATGTGAATTGATAAAAAAAACATGCTTCGAAATAAGATACAGACTTCAAATTTGGTGTACAGGTAGATAGTTCGAAAGGAAGAACATGTGCAATTTCAGTTTTCCGATATTTTGAAATTTTGGGGGTGCCTCAAAACTAAATGTTCGATTTGTCGAATAAATAAGAAACGCGAATTATTAAAAAATTTACATTATTCAGGGGTTGCTTAATGTGGGGCCGTTGATTTTCAACGGGTATGCGGCTAGTATAAACTAATTGCCAAGTGTCCGTCTGTCTGTCCGTCTGTCTGTCTGTCTGTCTGTCTATCACGCTTTTTTTAGGCACTTCCCGAATAGATGGATACTTGCAATTTGGTACACGGCTCGGTCGTTCGATAAAACCCCCTGGAAAAATCGAATTTTTCGAAAACGTTCTATAGAGGGGGTGCCCCACATCAAAACGTTCGAAAAGTGAAATGACGGGAAAGCATGCTTTGCGATGAGATAGAGACTTCAAATTTGGTGTATTGGTAAATCGTTCAAAAGGAAAAAAGCGTGCAATTTCAGATTTCCAATATTTTCTACCTAAGGGGGTGCCGCACACCAAAATATTCGATTTTCAGAATAAATGAGAAAACGCTCCTTTAAAATTTGATAGAGGCTTGAAATTCGGTATATGGGCTAATCATTTGATGGAAACACCCAAGACAAATATAGTTTTTCAAAAATGTTCGTTTAAGGGGGTGCTTCAGAGTAAAACGTTCGAAAAGTGAATTGATAAAAAACCACGCTTCGGATTGAGATAGAGATATCAAATTTGATATAAGGGTAGATAGTTTGAAAGGGAGAAAGTGTAAAATTTCAGTTTACCAATATTTTCTACTTTAGGGGGTGCCACACGCCAAAATGTTCGATTTTCGGAATAAAGGAGAAACCCCCGTTTTAAAACGTGATAGAGGCTTGATATTTGATATATGGGAAAATAATCTGACAGAATTCACATAAAGAATAGAGTTTTTCAAAAATGTATAATTAAGGGGGTGGGTACTCCACACAAAAGCATTCGAAAGATGAAATGCTAGAAAAGTATGCTTCGCGATGAGATAGAGACTTCAAATTTAGTGTACGGGTAAAAAGTTGGAAAGGAAGAAAGTGTGCAATTTCAATTTTCCAACATTTGTTATTGTAGGGGGTTCCGCTCACTAAAATGTTCGATTTACCGAACAAATGAAAATCGCCTCCTTTACAATGTGATAGAGACTTGAAATTTAGTATATGGGCTAACCATTTGACAAAAAAAACCAAAGATGAGTACAGTTTGACAAAAATGTTCTTTAACGGGGTGCTACACAGAAAAACGTTCGAAAGGTGAAGTGATAGAAAAACATGCTTCTCGATAGGATAGCGACTTCAAATTTGATATTCGAGTAGATAGTTTAAAAGGAAGAGAGTGTGAAATTTTATATTTCCAATATTTGCAACTTTAAGGGGTGCGCACACTAATATGTTCGATTTTCCTAATAAATGAGGCACGCTTCCTTTTAAATGTGATAGAGGCTTGATATTTGGTATTTGGGCCAATCATCTGATAAAAAACACAAGACAAACAGAGTTTTTCAAAAATGTTCATTTATGGATGTACTTCATAGAAAAAAGTTCCAAAGGAGAAATAATAATATAGGAGTGCATCGGGATGAGATAGACTTTAATGTGTTGTACGGGTAGATAATTCGAAAGGAAGAAATCAGCAAATTTAGTCGAATCGATTTGTCGAATAAATATGAAACGCGAATTATTAAAAAATTTACCTTTATTCAAAGGTTGCTTATTGCGAGACCGTTGATTTTCAACGGGTATTCGGCTAGTATATACTAATTGCCAAGTGTCCGTCTGTCTGTCCGTCTGTCTGTCTGTCCGTCTGTCTGTCTGTCACGCTTTTTTTAGGCACTTCCCGAATAGATAGAGACTTGCAATTTGGTACACGGCTCGGTCGTTCGATAAAACCCCCTGGAAAAATCGAATTTTTCGAAAACGTTCCATAGAGGGGGTGCCCCACACCAAAACGTTCGAAAAGTGAAATGACAGGAAAGCATGCTTTGCGATGAGATAGAGACTTCAAATTTGGTGTATGGGTAAATCGTTCGAAAGGAAGAAAGTGTGCAATTTCAGATTTCCAATATTTTCTACTTAAGGGGGGGGGGTGCAGCACACCAAAACGTTCGAAAAGTGAAATGATAGGAGAGCATACTTTGCGATGAGGTAGAGACTTCAAATTTGGTGTATGGGTAAATCGTTCGAAAGGCAGAAAGTGTGCATTTTCAGATTTCCAATATTTTCTACTCAAGGGGGTGCTGCACACCAAAACGTTCGAAAAGTTAATTGATTGGAAAGCCTGCTTTGCGATAAGATAGGGACTTCAAATTTGGTATATAGGTAAACCGTTAGAAAGGAAGAAAGTGTGAAATTTCAGATTTCCAATATTTCCTATTTAAGGGGGTGTCGTACACAAAAATGTTCGATTTTCCGAATAAATGAGAAACGGCCCCTTTAAAATTTGATAGAGGCTCAAAATTTTAAATATAGACTAATCATTTGACGAAAACACCCAAAACGAATATAATTTTTCAAAAATGTTCGTTTAAGGGGGTTTTCCAGAGGAAAACGTTCGAAATGTGAATTGATAAAAAAAACATGCTTCGAAATAAGATACAGACTTCAAATTTGGTGTACAGGTAGATAGTTCGAAAGGAAGAACATGTGCAATTTCAGTTTTCCGATATTTTGAAATTTTGGGGGTGCCTCAAAACTAAATGTTCGATTTGTCGAATAAATAAGAAACGCGAATTATTAAAAAATTTACATTATTCAGGGGTTGCTTAATGTGGGGCCGTTGATTTTCAACGGGTATGCGGCTAGTATAAACTAATTGCCAAGTGTCCGTCTGTCTGTCCGTCTGTCTGTCTGTCTGTCTGTCTATCACGCTTTTTTTAGGCACTTCCCGAATAGATGGATACTTGCAATTTGGTACACGGCTCGGTCGTTCGATAAAACCCCCTGGAAAAATCGAATTTTTCGAAAACGTTCTATAGAGGGGGTGCCCCACATCAAAACGTTCGAAAAGTGAAATGACGGGAAAGCATGCTTTGCGATGAGATAGAGACTTCAAATTTGGTGTATTGGTAAATCGTTCAAAAGGAAAAAAGCGTGCAATTTCAGATTTCCAATATTTTCTACCTAAGGGGGTGCCGCACACCAAAATATTCGATTTTCAGAATAAATGAGAAAACGCTCCTTTAAAATTTGATAGAGGCTTGAAATTCGGTATATGGGCTAATCATTTGATGGAAACACCCAAGACAAATATAGTTTTTCAAAAATGTTCGTTTAAGGGGGTGCTTCAGAGTAAAACGTTCGAAAAGTGAATTGATAAAAAACCACGCTTCGGATTGAGATAGAGATATCAAATTTGATATAAGGGTAGATAGTTTGAAAGGGAGAAAGTGTAAAATTTCAGTTTACCAATATTTTCTACTTTAGGGGGTGCCACACGCCAAAATGTTCGATTTTCGGAATAAAGGAGAAACCCCCGTTTTAAAACGTGATAGAGGCTTGATATTTGATATATGGGAAAATAATCTGACAGAATTCACATAAAGAATAGAGTTTTTCAAAAATGTATAATTAAGGGGGTGGGTACTCCACACAAAAGCATTCGAAAGATGAAATGCTAGAAAAGTATGCTTCGCGATGAGATAGAGACTTCAAATTTAGTGTACGGGTAAAAAGTTGGAAAGGAAGAAAGTGTGCAATTTCAATTTTCCAACATTTGTTATTGTAGGGGGTTCCGCTCACTAAAATGTTCGATTTACCGAACAAATGAAAATCGCCTCCTTTACAATGTGATAGAGACTTGAAATTTAGTATATGGGCTAACCATTTGACAAAAAAAACCAAAGATGAGTACAGTTTGACAAAAATGTTCTTTAACGGGGTGCTACACAGAAAAACGTTCGAAAGGTGAAGTGATAGAAAAACATGCTTCTCGATAGGATAGCGACTTCAAATTTGATATTCGAGTAGATAGTTTAAAAGGAAGAGAGTGTGAAATTTTATATTTCCAATATTTGCAACTTTAAGGGGTGCGCACACTAATATGTTCGATTTTCCTAATAAATGAGGCACGCTTCCTTTTAAATGTGATAGAGGCTTGATATTTGGTATTTGGGCCAATCATCTGATAAAAAACACAAGACAAACAGAGTTTTTCAAAAATGTTCATTTATGGATGTACTTCATAGAAAAAAGTTCCAAAGGAGAAATAATAATATAGGAGTGCATCGGGATGAGATAGACTTTAATGTGTTGTACGGGTAGATAATTCGAAAGGAAGAAATCAGCAAATTTAGTCGAATCGATTTGTCGAATAAATATGAAACGCGAATTATTAAAAAATTTACCTTTATTCAAAGGTTGCTTATTGCGAGACCGTTGATTTTCAACGGGTATTCGGCTAGTATATACTAATTGCCAAGTGGCCGTCTGTCTGTCCGTCTGTCTGTCTGTCCGTCTGTCTGTCTGTCACGCTTTTTTTAGGCACTTCCCGAATAGATAGAGACTTGCAATTTGGTACACGGCTCGGTCGTTCGATAAAACCCCCTGGAAAAATCGAATTTTTCGAAAACGTTCCATAGAGGGGGTGCCCCACACCAAAACGTTCGAAAAGTGAAATGACAGGAAAGCATGCTTTGCGATGAGATAGAGACTTCAAATTTGGTGTATGGGTAAATCGTTCGAAAGGAAGAAAGTGTGCAATTTCAGATTTCCAATATTTTCTACTTAAGGGGGGGGGGGGTGCAGCACACCAAAACGTTCGAAAAGTGAAATGATAGGAGAGCATACTTTGCGATGAGGTAGAGACTTCAAATTTGGTGTATGGGTAAATCGTTCGAAAGGCAGAAAGTGTGCATTTTCAGATTTCCAATATTTTCTACTCAAGGGGGTGCTGCACACCAAAACGTTCGAAAAGTCAATTGATAGGAAAGCCTGCTTTGCGATAAGATAGGGACTTCAAATTTGGTATATAGGTAAACCGTTAGAAAGGAAGAAAGTGTGAAATTTCAGATTTCCAATATTTCCTATTTAAGGGGGTGTCGTACACAAAAATGTTCGATTTTCCGAATAAATGAGAAACGGCCCCTTTAAAATTTGATAGAGGCTCAAAATTTTAAATATAGACTAATCATTTGACGAAAACACCCAAAACGAATATAATTTTTCAAAAATGTTCGTTTAAGGGGGTTTTCCAGAGGAAAACGTTCGAAATGTGAATTGATAAAAAAAACATGCTTCGAAATAAGATACAGACTTCAAATTTGGTGTACAGGTAGATAGTTCGAAAGGAAGAACATGTGCAATTTCAGTTTTCCGATATTTTGAAATTTTGGGGGTGCCTCAAAACTAAATGTTCGATTTGTCGAATAAATAAGAAACGCGAATTATTAAAAAATTTACATTATTCAGGGGTTGCTTAATGTGGGGCCGTTGATTTTCAACGGGTATGCGGCTAGTATAAACTAATTGCCAAGTGTCCGTCTGTCTGTCCGTCTGTCTGTCTGTCTGTCTGTCTATCACGCTTTTTTTAGGCACTTCCCGAATAGATGGAGACTTGCAATTTGGTACACGGCTCGGTCGTTCGATAAAACCCCCTGGAAAAATCGAATTTTTCGAAAACGTTCTATAGAGGGGGTGCCCCACATCAAAACGTTCGAAAAGTGAAATGACGGGAAAGCATGCTTTGCGATGAGATAGAGACTTCAAATTTGGTGTATGGGTAAATCGTTCGAAAGGAAGAAAGTGTGCAATTTCAGATTTCCAATATTTTCTACTTAAGGGGGGGGGGTGCAGCACACCAAAACGTTCGAAAAGGGAAATGATAGGAGAGCATGCTTTGCGATGAGGTAGAGACTTCAAATTTGGTGTATGGGTAAATCGTTCGAAAGGCAGAAAGTGTGCATTTTCAGATTTCCAATATTTTCTACTCAAGGGGGTGCCGCACACCAAAACGTTCGAAAAGTGAAATGATAGGAAAGCCTGCTTTGCGATAAGATAGGGACTTCAAATTTGGTATATAGGTAAACCTTTAGAAAGAAGAAAGTATGTAATTTCAGATTTCCAATATTTCCTACTTAAGGGGGTGTCGCACACAAAAATGTTCGATTTTCCGAATAAATGAGAAACGGCCCCTTTAAAATTTGATAGAGGCTCAAAATTTTAAATATAGACTAATCATTTGATGAAAACACCCAAAACAATGAGGTAGAGACTTCAAATTTGGTGTATGGGTAAATCGTTCGAAAGGCAGAAAGTGTGCATTTTCAGATTTCCAATATTTTCTACTCAAGGGGGTGCCGCACACCAAAACGTTCGAAAAGTGAAATGATAGGAAAGCCTGCTTTGCGATAAGATAGGGACTTCAAATTTGGTATATAGGTAAACCGTTAGAAAGGAAGAAAGTGTGTAATTTCAGATTTCCAATATTTCCTACTTAAGGGGGTGTCGCACACAAAAATGTTCGAATTTCCGAATAAATGAGAAACGGCCCCTTTAAAATTTGATAGAGGCTCAAAATTTTAAATATAGACTAATCATTTGATGAAAACACCCAAAACGAATATAAAAACGAATATACCAAGTTTTTCAAAAATGTTCGTTTAAGGGGGTTTTCCAGAGGAAAACGTTCGAAATGTGAATTGATAAAAAAAACATGCTTCGAAATAAGATACAGACTTCAAATTTGGTGTACAGGTAGATAGTTCGAAAGGAAGAACATGTGCAATTTCAGTTTTCCGATATTTTGAACTTTTGGGGGTGCCTCAAAACTAAATGTTCGATTTGTCGAATAAATAAGAAACGCGAATTATTAAAAACTTTACATTATTCAGGGATTGCTTAATGTGGGGCCGTTGATTTTCAACGGGTATGCGGCTAGTAACTATCTATTTCACGTCATGTATTTTATGATAAAACAAATTAATGAAAATAAATAAGGAAGAAAATGCATTTGAGTGTATAGGGAGTCATGTCATGTGACTCCCTATACACTCAAATGCTTTTTCTTCACATTAATTTTATTTTCTTTTAATTTTATTTTTTTTTCCGTGCTTTATATTATGTTCCAGATATGCTAATTTTCAATCTCTCAAACTTCATCCTTTTTTTTACACTTGCTGTTTATTCTGCAGAGACACTACCAAATAAACACACAACTTTTGCTCCATTTTCGGAAATATGATTTCATACAATGCCATTTGGACAACAATCATGCTTAAAGCATTGATTAAGACACACTTTCCAACTTCAATGCAATTTTATTTAAACATCTCTAAAATGCAATAAATTCCTCGGCCTAGTTTAAAACTTATCACAATACTACATTAATTTATTATATTTGAAACCGTCATCGAAAAAAATGAACTTCATTGACATGACGGCATTGAAATATAAATTGCCTGGTTTAAACATCTCTAAAATGTGATACATTCCTCGGTTTTAATTTTAGAATTATCATAATACTACGATAATTTATTATATTTGAAAACTTCATCGAAAACAACTAAAATTCATTCAAATGACGTCATAGAAAAAATAACACGTCTGGATCTCTCTATAAAAACAGCATTTCATTCATACCTTTTCCCCATTCATTTCATTCATCACAATACTATAATAATTTATTTTATTTAAAAATTAAGTCCATGGAGCTGCAAGTAATTAAACTCTATGCTTAAAACTTCATCGAAAAAAATCGTCCTTCTCTTTGTAAAAGCAATGAATATTTCATTCATATCAGCTATGCTGACTCCATGGGTTAAATAATTTTGTGTTAAAGAAATACAGCAATTCTAATACAACTCATTCTACATATTTTGATGTTTACATTTTACATAAGTGAAAAATAGGCTTCGTTGTAGAAATAATCAAATTTGAGTTGTTTTTGTATGTAGATGCACAGAATTTAAGCCAAAATAAAGTGGTTTTTGAACGGATACAACACTCAATATGAATTAAAAAGAACTTAAAAAATCACGATTTTGAGCCAAGATGGATGCCACATATAATTTTGAAGTGGGTCTTGTGATCTTTTCATATCATGGTCACGTGATTGCTTCATATAAGTGGTGTAATTATTATTTTAATTTTTATTTAAAAAACTACTGAATATATTTCGCTGAATTTTTTTTATATATTTTAAGGAACTATTTGAATATTAACTAAAATTTTCGAAGCAATTTGTGAATTTAAAATCCACTTAAAAAATGTTTCAAAAATTAGGTCTCATAGGGCTCAATGTATTTCATTTTTTCATCCCGGGTTCAATACAAATCTAATTGGGTGATATTATTCATTTATATTCCCATATGTCCTACAGACCGTCTGAACAACACACTAAAATTTCATTTTGATTAAGTCATTTTTACGGTAGCTATCGTGCTAACGGACAGACAGACAGACAGACAGACAGAATGAACAAAGTCATAAACACTTTTCAACTTTGTTGTAAAGTGTTAAAAAATGCATTTGATTGTTTTGAGAACGCCAAAAATAAATTGTTGACATGAAAAGACAATGAAATTTTCTTTAAAAATAGTTTAACGTATTCTCTGCTTATATTAGTTCAACGTCATCCATCAATGAATGGAGGATTAGATCATTATTCATTTCTGACTGCTAATTAATAATACTAATTTAACTTATATTTTTATGTTCTTTTGGGTTTGGCAGGTATATTCAGATGGTAATCCAGCTTTAACATTTTTCAGTAATGCAAATAATTTTAGAAAATTTTATTTCGAAAGAGGTGAGGAAATTTATTTAAATATTTTCTAACGCCATTTTAGTTTACAGCATTTTAGTTTACTTCCGTCTACCACGACAATTAATTTTGTATCAGATATAAAAATATCTGATGTGGGCAGCACCTGACTTTCCCTGCTGACTAATATTGACGTTTTCTTTATTTCTTCAATAATTCATAAAATTGAGCTTAATTTTACAAAAAACATACATAATTATTTTAACTTACTGAATTTGTACTCTTTCGTACGTAGTCTTTTATTTTAGATTTTGGCGATTTTTGTAAAAAACCATTTCGTATAAAAATGCAAGTTCCTTTTTTTCCGAATCTTACCAAAATCAGCCCCAGGGTATCCAACAAGGGACTTATCCACCAAATTTTCTGAAATTTTGTCAGTTAGTTTGTAGCTAGAGTGGATGCATGAGGATTTTGCGGGCCATTTCGTAAATAAAAGGACAAGCTGTTTTTTATCCAGAATCGTACCAAAATCTAATCAGCACCCATGTCACCCACAAGTAACTTACCTACCGAATTTTATGAAATTTGGTTTCATTAGTTTTTAGTTAAGAGTGGATACATACATTGCACACACACACATACACACACACACACACACACACACACACACACACATAGTACGATCACGTTAAACATGTGGGTCCGTAAGTCCTTCCGAGAGGTTGGTGGTAGGGGAAGGAGGGTACGGTCCCTGTGGATGCCTCCCCCACTGGTTTCCGGTCTAAATTGGGTGGCACTTCCCGGCCGTCCATACAGTTACCTTACACCTTTCTGGTAGGTCGGACGGTCTGGGTCTCAACAACAACAACAACAACACACACACACACACAAACGTCACGCTAAAAATAGTTTTATTCATGTTCTAGAGGTCCCAAAACGTGTAGATCAATCGAAAACTCGAGTTGCGATTTTTGACATGATTCCCATACTTCCCTAATACAGTATTGCAGGGAAAGTAATGATAGACAAATAACGTTAAATCGTAACCCTTCCACGAAGTTGATTCTGTCCAATAAATTAAAAACTGTACGCTAAGTTTATTTATAAGCTACTCTTTAAACGTTGAATGCAGTTTAGTGAGACGATTTACCAATTTAGGTGAAGAATTAGGTATTAGATTTTTATAAGTTTGAGTGCCATATGGTACAATCTTTATCTAAGCACTGATTTGATTTCGGCGCTTATGGGTACAATAGTGACAATTTTAATTGCACTATCTTTTAAAATTACAAGAAAGGTCAATCATGCATAAAGCATTGATTTTGAAACACTTTCCAAATGAAATACAATTTTATTTAAAGATCTCTAACATACGATATATTAAGCGGTGATATTTTTTGGATTATCACAGCATTACAATAATTTATTTCACTTAAAAACTTAAAACCATACTGGTAAAAGAACTTTCTAACTCCATGCGTAAAAGTTCATCGAAAAAGGCAATGCATAAAATGGTATGCTTATCTATGTAAAATCAATGAATATTTCATTCATATATTCCAGACTCCAGAGCTAAATAGTTTTGCGTTAAAAAACTTCAGCAATTCTTATACAACTCATCTTACAGCATGATTTGTTTATATTCTGCATATCTTAAAATTAGGCTTTGCTGCAGAAATAATCAAAGTTTGATGATAATTTAAAATAACAAATATTGTAATTGTGTTGATGCAGAATATAGATGCACAGAAAATGCGCAAACATAAAGCAGTTTTAAGACGGATGAAACACTAAATTTAAATTTAAAAGAACTGTAAAAATCACGATTTTGAAACTGGGAAAAAGGTGGATGTCATATTTTATTTTGAAATGGGTCATGTGATCTCTTCATATAATATGGGCATAACTATTATTTTAATTTTTATTTAAAAAACTGCCGAAGATATTTTGCGCAAATTTCATGAGATAATTTGAATATTTCTTAAAAATTTCAAAGAAATTTGTGAATTTTAAATTTGCTTAAAAAATGTTTGAAAAATTAGGTCCCATAGGATTCAATGCATTTTAACCAGGGAGCAATTCAACAAACCGTCGGGTAACACAAACCGTCTCAACAACATTCTAAAATTTCATTTTGATAAAGACATTTTTACGGCAGTTATCGTGCGAACGGACAGACAGACAAACAGATAGAATGAACAAAGTCATAAACACTTATCAACTATGTTGGAAAGTGTTACAAAATATTAACAAGGCCATTGTTCAATCTCGCATAGTTAATAAATAAAAGTAATTGTTCCTTAATATTTGAGAAGCTTATTATATGGCATAAATGAGATTTAATTCAAGGCTAACAGTTTTTAACAATCAAAGTTTATTTAGAAAATCCCGTTATCAAGAGCAACGTATCAAGAGCATAGTCATCTAATTGATATATGGCTTACATCATTCAGTTTATATTTATCCAACTGCCCTGTGTAAGAAGAAGAAATTCAATTGCTATGCATTAGAAGAAGGAATATAATTTCCCTACGTAGATAGAGGAAATCTAATTGCCCTGTATAGGATTTAGACAAGAAACAGGGACGAGATATATCAATAAGTTAGAGCTTTAAAACGATGGTCGAGAATGATTGTGAGACGAACTAAAGAATAGACAGACGTAACGGCGTCTACATTGACAGAAAATAAGATAGTTGTTTATCTATAATAATAATGAAATAACCAATAAATACACAAAGTCTGTATGGGATGCACCCAAACTTCGGACTCAACCCCCAGCATTGACGTTAATGAGTGTGTGTGTGTGTGGGGGGGGGGCGAACCAGTTTCAAATCAAAGACTATTCCCTTGACCTGCATTACTTATGAAAAGACAAGACAACCAATAATGTCCATATTAATTCCAAAAATGCAGGCTTCCCACGAATCCAAGTAACAAAGGGTTTACGAATTAAACACAGTTTTGTAATTCGCCTCAAGATGAGCAGACTTTTAAAAATTCTGGAAATGACATGGCGGTATGAAACGTTTTGAAAACTGTTGAGTCTGTCATGAACTAAACCGGTGTCTTGTGATTCCAGAGAGTGGAGTTACGGCCGTGTCTGTGCAGTAATTGTGCCAACAAATCCTGCTCAGTATGAAGGTATGCACTGATTCATACATGATGATACGTCGAGTATAAAACCAATGTGGAATTTGGCTTAACAAGGCGAATAACCGCTCTTGTCTAAAAATAATGAAACTCTGGTCTTAAAAATGCAAAACTCTGGTCTCAAAGTAATAAAAATTTGGTCTCAAAGTAATAAAATTATGGCCCCTCCAGTATGGTATCCCATTGTTAGAAGTTATGGAATAATTATGTAATTTATAACGGTAATAATTTTGTAATTAATAACGGTAATAATTTTGAAATTACTAACGGTAATAATTTTGTAATTAATAACGTAAATTTCAATATGATTTAAAAAATAATGGATTTATGCAAACTATAAAGATCATGTGCTGGTCAGACAAATTATATTTTACCTTGCAATAAAGGTAAAAAATTTGATGTGGGCAACACATGACTTTCCTTATATAATGCAATAAATTTACTACGTTTACAGTAAAAAAGAAATAGATTATTTTTATAGTAGATATTTATATTCTTTCCAAGAAATTGAATTTTCGTCAATGAGTCGTTATTTTCATTGATTTAGCGTCATTTGTATCAATTTGGCGAGATTTCCGTTTATTTAGCAACATTTAAAAAGTCGCCAAGTTGGCGAAATTCCAAAATCTCGACATCGCCAAAATCTCGAGAAGCGTTATGGAAGGATAAATAAGTTATCCTTACAGCAGATAAATGACTATTGGCGTTCAAATACAAAACTATTACTAAGTATATTTTTTCATGAATGGAACGAGCTAGATCCACGAGAATGATATCACCGAATTTATCGCATGGTATTACATCTGAAAAGTGAACGTGTTCCTCGATAGGAAATATTTTTTTTTATTTTATATGATTTTTTGATAATATTTTTGAAAAATGTGCAATATCTCGAGAACAGTTCATGTTAGCTTTCTAAAATTTATGTCAATCCTTTTCTAATGAAAAATTACATAACAAATGTCTATTTGCGTAATTTTATTAGACGTTTTGATTTTTTGACGATTTTTCAAAATTTCACTCGACAATTTAGGGGAGTTCTGAACATTCGATTCCGTATAAAAACAATAGGCTTCCAGTGTGTACAGATTGTAATTTTTGTACAAAATTTCGTTCGATCCGGTTCATTCGTTCGTCAGTTATCGTCTCCACAGTCTCACTGACACACACACATACTTCACACACACACACACACACACACACACACACACACACACATACTTTCACACACCCACGCACACACACACACATACTTTCACACACACACACACACACATACTTTCACACACCCACGCACACACACACACATACTTTCACACACACACACACACACATACTTTCACACACACACACACACCTTTCTGGTAGGTCGGATGGTCTGGGTTTCAACAACATCAACAACAACACACACACACACCGGCCGTCCAATCAGTTGCTCAAGTCCTCAGGATGAGTCGGATGGTCTGGGTCTTCAACACACACACACACACACACACAGACATCACTTCAAAAATGTTCGATTTGGGATCAGAGATGCTTGAAACATGCTCTCCCGTCGAAAACTGGAATTCAAATTTTCGACCCCGTCACAATACTTTCTTTATATATTATGTATATAAGGAAAGTAATAGTAGTCTCTCACTGAAATTAAATTTTAGGGTTTTATGATTCACGATACAATGTACGATATTACACTATACGCCAATTTAAATAAATTATCACATCATTATAAGGCTCGTATAATCACCGTAATTATTTTTCACCACAGTAGTTAATTAGCACCTTCAATTTATTCTATATTTTATTAACTAAGATTTAATTACAAGCTAAAGTTAAAATCAATATACAGTTCGCAATCCAAATTATAAACATTTCATTCATTTTTTATAATAAATTTAACTTTCCTTTATGCCATTTGCAAAGGTGAATTTGGTAATATAGCTACTATTTTATCATCACATCTGAAGTTGCTAAATGGGCATATAAATAATGTTACACTGCAATGCCACTGGTTTTGATGTACTATAGGATATCCCATGTTGCGAGGTATTATTTGGATTATAATGATAGAATTTAGAATAAATAAAATTATAGAATTAAAATTCGCACTTTTGTCTGTATTGAAACTACAACCAATATCACCAATATCATAGACAAGAAAGATCAATCATGCATAAAGCATTGATTATGAAACACTTTCCAACTTCAATGCAATTTCATTTAAACATATCTAAAATACGATACATTCCTCGGTAATATTTTAAAAATTATCACAATACTACATTAATTTATTATATTTGAAAAGTTAAAAGTTCATCGAAAAAAAACGAACTTTATTCAAATGACGTCAATTAAATATAAATCGCCTGGCTCCTCGATAATGTTTTTAAGATTATTATAATAATACAATAATTTATTACATTTGAAAACTTCATCAAAAACAACTATTGAAAGTTATTCAAATGACGCCATCGAAATATAACAAGCCTGGCTCTTTCTATAAAAGCAGCATTTCATTCATAACATTTTCCCATTCATTTCATTCATCACAATACTATAATAATTTATTTTATTTAAAAACTTAAGACCATGGAGTTACAAGTAATTAAACTCTATGCTTAAAACTTCATCGAAAAAATTCGTCCTCCTCTCTATAAAATCAATGAATATTTCATTCATATCAGCTATGCGACTCCATGAGCTAAATAATTTAAAGAAAGCTATGCAGCAATTCTTAAACAACTCATTCTACATATTTTGCTGTTTACATTTTACATAAGTGAACAAGAAAGATCAATCATGCTTAAAGCATTGATTATGAAACACTTTCCAACTTCAATGCAATTTTATGTAAGCATGTCTAAAATGCAATACATTCCTCGGTAATATTTTAAAACTTATCACAATACTACATTAATTTATTATATTTGAAAACTTAAACCTTCATCGAAAAAAATGAACTTCATTCAAATGACGGCATTGAAATATAAATTACCTGGTTTAAACATTTCTAAAATGTAATACATTCCTCGGTAATAATTTTAAAATTATCATAATACTACGATAATTTATTATATTTGAAAACTTCATCGAAAACAACTGAAATTCATTCAAATGACGTCATAGAAAAAATAACACGCCTGGCTCTCTCTATAAAAGCAGCATTTCATTCATAAATAATTTCCCATTCATGTCATTCATCACAATACTGTAATAATTTATTTTATTTAAAAATTAAGACCATGGAGCTACAAGTAGTTAAACTCTATGCGTAAAACTTCATCGAAAAAAATCGTCCTTCTCTTTATAAAATCAATGAATATTTCATTCATATCAGCTACGGAGACTCCATGAACTAAATGATTTTGTGTTAAAGAAATACAGCAATTCTAATACAACTAATTCTACATATTTTGCTGTTTACATTTTACATAGGTGAAAAATAGGCTTCGTTGTAGAAATAATCAAATTTGGATGAGCATTTAAACTCAAATACAGTCGAACCTCTGATTTACGGTCACTTTCCAGACAGAAAAATTTGTCCGTAAACGAGGGGATCGTTCTAAATTGGATCAAATATTACATTTGAATCGTTTTAAATTCCTCATATTGAAATATACCTATTTTTGAGAACATAAAACAATTTTAAGGTAACGGACAAACCAGTAGCCGAAATTTTATTTCGGGGGTGGGGGGGGGGGCGAGTTTGAACATTGTTTTGGATACTATACCTGATTGGATCTTTACCTTGTACCTTTTCAGTGTTAAATTTTTCTTTCATCGGGGGGTTAACTCCCCCCCTCAGCTGCGATCTAGGTGACGAACGTGCACATTTGTTTCATAAGAACAATTAAATTCACAACATGTAAGTTCATATGCAAAAAACGTACAGTAGTATACATTGAATTTATTTACCTTCGGGAAAAGAACTGATCAATTGATGTTTGGCGGGGTTTAGCCACCAGTCTTTCTCCTTCGAAGTGTATTTTAAGTTGTGAGACTAAATGTAATGCATTTCCATCATTATGCTTACAGGAAAATGTCTTTAGTCCGTCTTACACTTTAAAAACTTCAGGGTAATTTCTGATGCTGGCTCCTTGCTCTTCACACTCGAGTTCTTCTTCCTCTTTACACTCGAGTTCTTCTTCCTCTTCAGAAGATTCTGTTGCAAATTCCTTGACGATATCGGATATTTCTCTGTTATTTTCTTCTATCATCACATCTGCATCCATAGGAGCATATTCTTCATACGACATGCCCACGAATCCGGCCTTTTCCATCAAGCTCTGTAAACTTTTAGATTCTTCATCTGAATCAGTCGGAAGTGTTGCAAACTCCCTAAAACCAGCTTTTTGATAAAAGTTAGAAATCGTTTCTTCTTTTACACTATTCCATGCGAATTTTATCAATCCAACTGCATCCAAAGCGTTGATCGACTTAGATAGTTCTGTGGCTGATTTAGCTTCTTCCAGTTTGCAGATCAAATGCTTTAAAAGTAGCTTGCGGTATTGAACTTTAAAAGATTTGATTACACCGAGATCCAGTGGTTGACACTTTGATGTCGTGTTAGGGGGAAGGAAAATTACCTTTATGTTTTTCAGGCGAACGTCTGCTGGATGGGACGTGGCATTATCCATAAACAGCAGGACTTTTCTTTTTTCCTTCACGAAGTTCTTGTCTTCGTTTATCAAATATTTCAACATGATATCAGAAGTCATCTATGCCTTCCTATTAGAGTGCCATTCGACGGGTAAACCACGTATATCCAGTCCCTTAAAGCAGCGAGGCTTTGCTGCTTTTCCAATCACCAAAAGGGTTAACTTCTCACCTTGCATGTTTGCTCCCAGCAGTATTGTCAATCGCTCTTTAGAAATTTTTCCTCCATTGCAACGTTATTATTTTAAGCAAAGCGTTTTATCAGGAAGATCTCAAAAGAACAGTCCAGTTTCATCGATGTTATAGATATCCCTTGATGAATATCCTTCAATAATTTTTGGTATTTTTTCAACCCAATCTTCACACACACCGTTGTCGACATCAGCAGATTCGCCGACCAGTTTTCTGAGCGCGATTTCATGTCGAACGCGAAATCGATCCAGCCAACCATTCGAGGCTTTGAAGTCTGTGAATCCTAACTCTTCTGCGGCTTCTCTCGCTTTCTCTTGGAGAATTGGCCCGGAAATAGGGAGACTTTTGTTTCTTGCAGAAACAAAACAATCGTAAACAACTGTGTCTACTGCAAATCCAGGTGTTTTAGGAATTTTTTTTTCTTTCTTGATTTCAGTTTTCCAACCATTAGTTTCGCCAATATTCCTTTTTTTTCCTAAATACAGCATATTTGGGTTCTTCCTACATTAAATTTAGTCGTGAGGGTATGAACTGCCACTTTATGTTTTTCATTATACTCAATAACATTAATTTTATCTTTCAGAGACAGAGCACGACGATTACTAATGCTGCCCATTTCCAAAGAAGGGTGACTATACATACACGTATGAACTCTACGACCTCAACCCCGATGTTACTTCGAATTCTCGAAAAGCAATGCATTAAATGTTAATTTAATGACCATGCGCACTCCACGTCCGTGCTCTTTATCCAGTTTTTCCCTTGAAGTGGATCTCACTCCTTTGTGATTGAGGGATGGGGGAGTTCCCGTTACTCCTCATCTCCCTTTTGAATTGCTTGCTCTTGATGTCCCTAGAGAATGACCATTGCTGTAGGCGCAGGTGGTTTTCTTACTCAGGTGAGTTGCAATTTTTTCTGGGAATCTATCTTTGGTATAGAAATTTCAAATTTTGATTGTGTCCGTACAGAGGTTTTAGTCTAATGGAATGAATCATTAAAATAGTGTCCGCGTCCGTATCTGAGGGTGACCGCTAATTAGGGGTTCAAAGTGCATATTGTGAATGAGTTTCCTGCCGGGGAATTTATAACAGACCGTAAAAACGGGGTGACCATATCTCAGGGGTGACCGTATAGAGGGGTTTGACTGCATATTGTAATTTCGTTGTTTCAGTATGTAGATGCACAATATTTAAACAACAAAACATTGGTTTTAGGACGGATACAACACTTAATATGAATTAAAAAGAACTTTAAAACTCGCGATTTTGAGACAAGATGGATGCCATATATCATTTTGAAGTGGGTTACGTGATCTTTTCATATCATGGTCACGTGATCGCTTAATATAAGAGGTGTTATTATTATTTTAATTTTTATTTAAAAAACTACTGAATATATTTCGCTGATTTTTTTTTATATATTTTATGGAACAATTTGAATATTACCTAAAATTTTCGAAGCAATTTGTGAATTTTAAATCCGCTTAAAAAATGTTTGAAAAATTAGATCCCATACTGCTCAATGTATTTTATTTTTTCAACCCGGATTCAATCAAAAACTAATTGGGTGATATTATTGATTTATATTCCTATAGGTCCTACAGACCGTCTGAACAACATACTAAAATTTCATTTTGATTAAGTCAATTTTACGGCAGTTATCGTGCTAACGGACAGACAGACAGACCGACAGAATGACAGACAATAGTCATAAACACTTTTCAACTTTGTTGTAAAGTGTTAAAAAAGCGTAATCATCTGAATGTAGAGTAATAAAACAACTAAAATCTGTCAATGTTTTTGAACACAAAACAATGCGTTTCAAGCTCACATTTTTAACACTTTACAACAAAGTTGAAAAGTATTTATGACTTTGTTCATTCTGTCTGTCTGTCTGTCTGTCTGTTTGTCTGTCTGTCTGTCCGTTAGCACGATAACTGCCGTAAAAATGACTTAATCAAAATGAAATTTTAGTATGTTGTTCAGACGGTCTGTAGGACCTATGGGAATATAAATAAATAATATCACCCAATTAGTTTTGAATTGAACCCGGGTTGAAAAAATGAAATACATTGAACCCAATGGGACCAAATTTTTCCAACATTTTTTAAGCGGATTTAAATTTCACAAATTGTTTGAAGATTTTAGGTAATATTCAAATTGTTCCATAAAATATATAAAAAAAAATTCAGCAAAATATATTCAGTAGTTTTTTAAATAAAAATTAAAATAATAATTACACCTCTTACATGAAGCGATCACGTGACCATGATATGATATCACGTGACCAACTTCAAAATATAATACGGCATCCATCTTGTCTCAAAATCGTCATTTTTAAAGTTCTTTTTAATTCATATTGAGTGTTGTATTCGTCGTAAAACCTCTTTATTTTCGCTTAAATTCTGTGCATCTACATACTGAAACAACGCAATGACAATATATTTGAGTTTAAATGAGCATCCAACTTTGATTATTTCTCTAACGAAGCCTATTTTTCACTTATGTGAAATGTAAACAGCAAAATATGTTGGATGAGTTGTATTTTTGCTGTATTTTTTTATTGCTGTATTTTTTTAATGCAAAAGAAGAATTTAGCTCATGGAGTCTGCATAGCTAATATGAAAGAAATATTCATTGACTTTACCGAGAGAAGGACGATTTTTTGCGATGAAGTTTTAAGCATAGAGTTAAATTACTTATAGCTCCATGGTCTTAATTTTTAAATAAAATAAATTATTTTATAGTATTGCGATGAATGACATGAATGGGAAATTATTTATGAATGAAATGCTGCTTTTTTAGAGAGAGCCAGGCGTGTTATTTTTTCTATGACGTCATTTGAATGAATTTCAGTTGTTTTCGATGAAGTTTTTAAATATAATAAATTATCGTGGTATTATGATAATTCTAAAATTGTTACCGAGTAATATATCACATTTTAGAGATGTTTAAACCAGGCAATTTATATTTCAATGCCGTCATTTGAATGAAGTTCATTTTTTTGGATGAATGTTTAAATTTTCAACTATAATAAATCAATGTATTATTGTGAGAAGTTTTAAAATATTACCGAGGAATGTATTACATTTTAGACATGTCTAAATAAAATGCATTGAAGTTGGAAAGTGTTTATTAATCAATGCTTTAAGCATGATTGATCTTTCTTGTCTCTTTGTTTTCGGGAATAAGAGAAAAAAGTTGCACTAGCTAGAGAGTCACTTTATTATTCTTTTGGATAAATAAATTACAGCTGAAATCTGTAACATTGAGATTTTCGCTATTTTTTCAGTTCGATTGAGATTTGTGTCACTGTGAGACTCCAGTATGAAATGTCATTTGAAGAAGACTTCGACTCTTTAAAGTCTTAAATGCATTACACAGTAGTGTAACGGATTGAGCTCACCCCCCCCCCCTTTCCCTCTGTTTCCCAGACCCTTATAATAATCTTTATATCTTTTGATCCCTTACGCAATCTTTTTATATTCAAACTTTAACTATGTCACATGTTTTATATATTTCAATGAATACAAGTAACAAAATGGTTAGTGATAATTATAGGCAAGCGAAGCGAAGTCCATTCTCTATTCCTCACGAAGCGAAAGCAACATTTCTCCGAATTTTGTGATTCCTATTTTTCGAAAACTACAACTAGTAGGAAGATGAAAATTTGAATACAATGGTAAAATTGCACACATATGGGCAGAATTACAATTTCAATAATTAAAACGAACTGTAACGGATTGAAAAGCCTGTTTTTATACCGCATATGCTCACTATAATTCGTACAAATAACAAGTAAAAACAAATTTTAAACAGCTAATCAAAGCGCTTGCACTTGCATTTATTGTAATTTAAACAGGCTCCTGTATATTCAATACATTTGTGCGATTAAAATGTGTTACTTTGATGTCATTGTTTCCCTGCATTCTAATGTGTTTAATTTAATATTTAAATTCTAAAAACGTATATGGTCATTTGTATTAGGATTCTCAAATATTGAAACTAATTATTTATATACTTTTAATTTCATAATTATGTGTGAATTTAAGTTTCAGTTTGAAACATTTCACTTCTTGCATACTTCGTACGCGCGAGTTCATTCAAAGCCCTACTTTTAGCTAGTCTATGAATAACTTCCTTCGTTTATTATGCAGTACTTAATTTATTTAATTAGAGATATATTTAGAAATATTTTTAACACTTTACAATAAAGTTGAAAAGTGTTTATGACTTTGTTCATCCTGTCTGTCTGTCTGTCTGTCTATCCGTTAGCACCATAACTGCCGTAAAAATGACTTTATCAAAATGAAATTTTAGTATGCTGTTCAGACGGTGCGTGGGACCTATGAGAATATAAATGTATAATATCACCCAATTAGTTTTTGATTGAATCCGGGTTGAAAAAATGAAATACATTGAACCCTATGGGATCTAATTTTTCTAACATTTTTTAAAATTCACAAATTAAAAATAAAATATTTGTTGATTCAAAATTCACAAATTGCTTCGAAAATTTTAGAAAATATTCAAATTATCCCATAAAATATATAAAAAACATTTTAGCAAAATATATTCAGTAGTTTTTTAAATAAAAAATAAAATAATAATTACACTTTTATATGGAGTGATCACGTGACCCACTTCAAAATAAAATATGGCATCCATCGTGTGTCAAAATCGGGATTTTTAAAGTTCTTTTTATTTCATATTTAGTGTTGTATCCGTCCTAAAACTGCTTTATTTTTGCTTAAATTCTGTGCATCTACATACTGAAACTACGCAATTGCAATATATTTGAGTTTAAATGATCATCCAAATTTGATTATTTCTACAACGAAGCCTACTTTTCTCTTATGGAAATTGTAAACAGCAAAATATGTAGAATGAGTTGTATAAGAATTGCTGCATTTCTTTAACGCAAAATTATCTAGCTCATGGAGTCTGCAATATAGCTGATATGAATGAAATATTCATTGATTTCACAGAGAGAGGGACGAATTTTTTCGATGAAGTTTTAAGCATAGAGTTTAATTACTTGTACCTCTATGGTCTTAAATTTTTAAATAAATGAAATTATTATAGTATTGTGATGAATTAAATGAATGGAAAAATGTTTGTGAATGAAATGCTGCTTTTATAGATATACAGGCATGTTCTATTTCGGTGATGTCATTTGAATAAATTTCATTTGTTTTCGATGAAGTTTTCAAATATAATAAATTAATGTAGTATTGTGATAATTTTCAAAATATTACCTAGGAATGTATCGCATTTTAGCGATGTGTAAATGAAATTGCAAGGAAGTTGGAAAGTGTTTCTTAATCAATGATTTAAGAATGATTGATCTTTCGTGTTGCAATTTAAACAGTCTCCTGTATATTCAATACATTTGTGCGATTAAAATGTGTTACTTTGATTTCATTGTTTCCCTGCATTCTAATTTGTTTAATTTAATATTCAAATTCTTAAAACGCATATGGTCTTTTGTATTAGGATTCTCAAATATTGGTATAAATTATTTATATACTTATAATTTCATAATTATGTGCTAATTTAAGTTTTAGTTTGAAACATTTCACCACTTGCACACTTCATACGCGCGAGTCCATTCAAAGCCCTACTTTTTGTTAGTCTATGAATAACGTCCTTCGTTTGTTATGAAATACTTTATTTATTTATTTAGAGATATATTTAGAAACATTTTTTATATTCTTTTATACGCAACTTAAATATCTTCGTGTTTAAAAGAGACTGATATTTCAGAAATGCGGTTATTTACTTTGCAACATTTATCCATTTTTAAATAAACTCCAGACCTACCGCTACTAACTTCTTCAATCATCGCACGGCAGTTTATATCTTTTATTTTCCTGGAAATAATCTTGGGAAAAATCCTAGTTGACGACTGGACAAAAATTTCAGTACTCGCGTTGTAGGTGACGAAAATAAAGTATTGCTTCACAAAGACAATGGACTTTTCTTGGAAATATTTGAAGATATCCTGTACTGATACTGTTCCGTCACCATCCATCAAGAAATGATGCATGAGGTCATTACTCATCCTTGACTGATAATTAAGAAAACTAATTTTCCCTTTAGATTATGATGAGCTTACGTTTTGTTTAAAATATTCATATCATAATCCAATGACAATATTTTTCAGCACTGAAGATGATTATGGAAAACCACAATTTAAAAATTTGGCGCGGATTTTTTATTTCAGATTAGCTGTATACTCTTTCTTCGTATCTAATCTATAATATAAAGAAAGTTAATTCCCAATTGCCGGTGAACTTTTAATACTTGGAGCCAATTTGTTTAAAATTTTATAATAATTTTGACGAAAAAATAAGGAATTGAGTTCTCTCAAGCTCAGGTACTAAACAGACAGGCAGAACCACAGCTTACAGTTTTATTTATATAGACAATAACAAATTTACTATTAAACTATAGATTCATTGTTGACTATGTTTCTGGTTTTCCTATTAGGGGCAGAAACAAAGAGAAATCTTTCATCTATGGCTTTTGAGCAGGCACATTCAGTTGGCCATCCAAAAAGCTGCAGGAACTTAGATCTATGGGGTCATTTTGAATGTTTGTCCCAATTTCGTTGCCTAATTTTGCTTATAAAGCTTCCATAAATTTTGAGATAATGGCATAAAAAACGATCGAGTTAAGTTATCGAATTTTGAATTGCATTTATTGTAGAAAGGCTACAAATGATTACGTTATGTTAGTAGCAATTGAACTCTGTTTATTTGGAGATTAATATAACGATTGGATCACGCGCAAAGTATAGGAACAGCCAGAAGAACATAAAGACATATAGAAGGACATACGGATACCTACATTTTAAGTGCGACAATACCAAGGTTATCCCTGAAAATTTCATGAAATTCGATGCAGGCTTTTTCACGTGATAATAAAACAAACACACAAACATATACACTTTTTATATTACTTTTATAGAACAGTGCTTACCAAAGTGGGTTGTACGTACCCCTGGAGGTATATGAAAAAATTAAAGGGATACTTAGCACTTGGCAAATTGTTTCAGTTGTTATGCTATTATGACAAAATTATTTATAATTACATAAATGTAAGATTTTTTCTGATTAAATTAGTGAACTAGCACAAGCATTCGACGTTATCCGGAATTAAAAATGTAAACCTCTGAATAAGAGTCCTCTGCGTAAATCTGCCTACACATAAAAAATATTTAAAAAATCTGCCTACACATCTACTGATTTGTTTTTAAATTTTAGACTACAACTTGTAACTTTCCAAACATTTAGCTTTCTACGAAAGTACAAGCAAAACTTTAGGTTAAAAACAACAGAGGACGATGTTTCGAGGACGTGCAGTTTGATTCGATTCGGAGACTTTTCACAGGGTTTTTTAGGGGTTTATTTTTTTGCAAATATTTAAAAATCCAATTAATTTATCAAATTTTTGACAGTTTTGTGTAATTCCTCGAATTGCTATCTGAATAAAAAACAATTCCGAGGTTCTATTTCAAGCATTAGCTTTGGAATAAACGTACGTCATGGAGCATCCAGGCCATTAAAATTGGAAGAATGGTTAAACTAAAATTTTCTGCATTTAACAAAAGAAATCTAACACTTTAGTTGAAAAATTGAAATTAGATGTATGCATAAAGATTATAAAGTATATCCTAAAGAAACAGTTTATCAGCACCTTCATTCATGCCTTTCAACCGATATCAGTTATTTTAACGGAAGACAATACTGTAATATTTTAAAGAGTCTATGACTTTTCTCCGAACCTCGTACCAAATTAGATATTCTGTACACAGTTTACTCTATGACAGAGGGATTTCTTTCAAGTCCAGAGCTTGGCAACATGCAAGGTATGGCGTTCGGATTCCCGCTTTACTGTATCGTTGAGCAAAACTTTTCAAGCCATTTCAGGTAGTGCTCGTGAATAAATATTATTTGAAAGAGCTGCAATAGTCTTTGTTATGCTGTTAATTTGGTGATGGTAAAACAGCTTATTTTTTTTTTTTTGCCTTTAAAGCTCTCCAACAGGAGAATTAATTTGTGCCAGATCGATAAATGTATTATTCGAGAATTATTAGAAATACCCTTTTCAAGGTGAAATTTTGCAGAAAAGATAAAGATAATAAAAGATGGGGGGGGGGAATCCAGCTTTGCCAACCCTCAGCAGTGCATATAAAGATTGTAAAGACACTTGTGCTTTGAATTTTCAGATTACTCAATATGATTAGTACCCATAGTTCGTACCCACAGTTCGTACCCAGGACGCAAAAATCTGAACAAATTATTTAGCTGCGCTCCCTTACTGTTTTCTGAAAATGGGAGTACTTGGAATTCGGGATGATTTATCTTTTATAATCTAAAGTTCTCATAACTTTATTTATTGCAGTGAAATATTTAGAATTTGATGTATATTCACTGTCGGAAATTAATTTAACTTTACATGGAGTATGCACACATGCTTAGAACTTCAGATGAAGACTCGGCAAATATATTATTATTATTTTCCCCCAAAAATCCTTGAAATAGTTAGAATGAATACCACAATAGTAGTAATTATAATTATTCATATCGCTACTAAATCTCTAGTGTCATTGGCAAAACGGGGAAGGGGGAAAGGGTAATAAGCATTTCCGCATGACCTGTTTATTTGACCCGGATTCGTCACGGGTATACATATATCGTCACATGGAAACGTGGCTTGACAGAAATTAATATATAATATTAATAAAACAAGGCATAATGTATTAATAAAACTATCAATTGGTTTACAATATGTACATATAAAGTATTGTATTACTAACACTTTCTTTGGACTATTCAACGGTCCCTTATGAGATAGGGATGCATGGCCACTGCAAGTTTGGGAAACACTGATTGGGGAACATAGAAGATTGTTTAATTAGATTTATTTGTCCTTCGATATAAAATATATCTATAAATACAGAGTGCTTCAAAAGTCCCTTTATTATTTTATTATTTAAAAATGTATATTGCTTCCCTGCCTTTGATATTTTCCCAATTTTTTTTCTTTCTAATATAATGTTGAGGTTTTAAATCATGGAATCGTGCAGAATTCACCATTGCAGAGTGCACCAAAATGTCCCGAATTGATTGATGGATTGATATCGGCAAATGGCGACGGCCGATCTAAGTTTACCAGATTTGAGCACACCAGATTTCTTCCTGTGGGCTTTCCAAAGGCAAAGTGTACTTCAACAAGCCACGGAAGGTCAAACCCGTGTCATAGTGACCCGTGTCATATGACGGTTTGAGTGTGAAACACAACATTTTTCAGTTCTTTCCGAAATCATTCTCTTTGGGAAGCCATTTTTATTCTAGGGTTTTAATTCTGAATGCGTTTGCACCTTCATGCTGAAAGTGTGGTAATTTCGCTCGGGCAGATGTTCCGAAGTTAATTTCTTATTACTTTATTTCATGCTCCCGGGAGCTGCGGTTTCGTTTCTGCAGGCGGTGGCGCGAGGTTCCGCACCGACCGTTTGATGCTGCATTTAAATTTCGTGCATGGAGTTGAAGGTTGAGGCGACCTATATTACCATATTTCACAGTAGAGGGGCTCTCTTGGTCCTGAGTTTTCGTTGGAGAAGGAGCTCGAGATTCTCGCTCCGAAAAGTCGGACACAGAAGAATTTATGACCCAACGGTCGATTTTGTGTTTCCGATTATAACTTTGATTCAGAAGGAATCTTATAATCCGTGTGGGCCAAGACAATTATCTTTTATGTAAAAATTCTAAATTTTCCTTCTTTATTTCAGAAGACCTAGACGAAAATCCCTTACCTTTTGGTTGTAGAATTACAGAATTCGGGAGCCGGAAGGAGTGAATTGGACCTGTAAATAAATACCAAAGTCGAGATCGCTGATTACCTGGAATTTTCTCGAAAGAGTCAGGTGGATGATTCCAAATGATTAATCGTCATGGCTAGCTGGTTCTTTATTCAGTCGATGGATTCGACTTTGTGCTAAGTGAACTCGGCTAATGTGTGTGCACGATTTGCTCTTGATCCTTTGAGATCTTGAGTCGAAGTACTCATATCTAAATCGGTGCTTGTGTAAAATTGGTTATTTGAAACCGTGATGATGTATTCAGGTATTTAAATTATTCATGTAGCATATATTGAAAACATCGAAATTCTTAAAAGAGAATTTCTGAATCTAAATTGTGGCCAGCATTTCAGTCTATAAAGTGAAACCATACTTAATTCACATTAAGAGTAATTATCTTCACTATTTGAATATATATACAAAATGTCGTGTTTAATGCTTCTAGTATTATAGAGTATGATGCCATTTAAGTACAAAGGCCAAATATTATCTATATTTAATACAGAAAATGGCCAGAATTATCTTCTTTGCTTCTTTATCTTCATAAAACATCTATATATAAATAAAAGAGTTTATTATGATAATTTGACTCATGTTTTCCCAACTTGATCTTTGTTGTTATTTTGCTGTGTGCCTGTGTGTCCAGTTTGCATTTTGTAAGCCTGGGCAGCCGGACCTGAGGTTATTGCGAAACAACGCTGAAGTAAGTCATTGTACTTAATATCAAATTACTTTCTGTTTGTGTGATCCTTGGAAGGGGGCTTAATTTCATAACTCCTTTCCGCTCTCCTGTCCTTGGATACACATTCTGGTGCACATAAATAGATCTGTGTTTCCGTCACATAAGTTCCCCTGTGACACCCGCAAGGACAGTTGGAAAAACGGAAGAGGTGTTCTGAAGTGAAGTTAAAAAATTCTGAATTAATATGTGCGAGTTGATATAGACAGTTCAAATCTGCTTGTGCAGAAATACAACTAGTTCAGATATGAGTGAGAAATGGAGTCCCAAGTTCTAGACGAGTTCAAAATGAGCTCTTAATAATTGTCCCAACAATGGCGACAGCCAAAGATGCTTCTTCCAAATAACGTGAAAAGAAAAAGCAACAGGTACCTTTTAACGGTTATGAGGCCTTAAAATTGTAATTAATTAATTGACTCTAAAGTCACGTATCCAAATATTTGCCAGCACATCTGGTTTCAAATTTAAATTCAAAATTTAATGATTTATAAACAATGAATTGGTAATTGTCAATTTAATGAGTAGAATTGCAAAATGATTTTCTTAATGAAAAGGAATAGTAATAATAATTTTAATAACTATTAAGTTTGACAATACAACGTGTCATCATTTAGTAGTTTCTGCATTTAAATATTTTATCTTTTAAAAATTATGTTTATTTACAGATTAGTACCGGACGCTGCAAAAACGTGGGTTATATTTTAGATACATAAGATGATGTATACACTATTACCAGATAATATTAAGTTTTATGTGTATCCCGCAATGTAATGATCACTGGCCAAATAAGAAATTAAATTAATGAATTATTTTCTTGTCATCATAGATCAATAATTTATTTGTCGTATAACTGATAAGTATAAAATGTGGTTTACAAGATTTCGTGTCTAATTTTTTTATATACACTGCTCACAACTGAAATCGCAACATCATAAAGTTGTAGGTGTTGCTTTATGTGAATCAGACAATATAAACAGCAAGGTGAGATATGTAAATGATCACACTTTCGTTACACATAGCGAAGTAACACATTGCCGAGCAGCATAAATACTTTGAGTAATACTTTTGTATTTGAACGCCAATAGTCATTTATCTACTATAAGAATAACTTATTTCCCTGTCCATAACGCTTGTCAAGATTTTGGCGACTTATTTGGAGGAATGTCGCCAACTTGGCGACTTTTTAAAATGTTGCCAAATTAAAGAAAATCTCGCCAAATGGATAAAAATGACGCTAAATCAATTAAAATGACGACTAATTTCTCAAAAATTCAATATCTTGGAAATAATATAAGTATCCACTATAAGAAAAACCTATTTTCTTACTGTAAAAGTAGTAAATTCATTGCATTATGTAAGAAAAGTAATGTGTTGCCCACATCAGATTTTTTATTTGTTAATGTCGTGATTCCTTCGTCAAACTCTAGTTATTAGGTTATGGGAATTTGTATATTGGATTGAAGTCATCAGGAATTAGAAAGTTGCTCTTGTGGTAACTCGCAAGAAAGGAAGATGCTCATTTTTCGAAAATAATTTTTGAAAATCCAAAAATAATATAAAGAAATATGTATGTCTAAACTATTGTAAACTTCGTCATTCCATATGATTAATCTTATTTAGCAATATTTTTTCATATTTTTATATTGCACGCTTTTGATATTGAATTGAATAATTCATAAAAAAATAAACATATTTACTATAATCAAATGGACTTTTTTTTGTACTTTTAAGCAAAAAGTAAACATGCACCATTTTCTATTATTTAAAGCCATTCTAAGGATATCAGAATTTTATTCAAATCAATATTATATCCCAAATGGCGGTGCAAGTTTTAAAAACCGACGATAAAAAAAGTATTGCCAAGAAAAGACAACAGAACGCTCTTAGAAGTGTGAGATTTTCAAAACCGGCATTGTCCCTGCATCATTAATCAGAAAATGCTTGAAATCAATTTTCATCCTTGACTGATAATTAATAACTTTAATTGTTATTTGAAGTTTGTGCGGCCTATATTATAACAGCAATACAGATAATGCATCAGGAATACTTTTCAGAAATATAAATGACTTTCAAAAACATATTTGAACTCATTAAAGTCACCTGGAAATTTATGTAAAAGACTCCTTTGTTTACCCCATTTAATTTCTCAGCATCGTTAAAACAGCTCTTTTATTAAAATTTATCTTCATTATTGCAAGAGAAATTTATAGGTAAAGGATTTTTATAATAAAGTCAATTGATGAGAGAGATTATTTTATAAAATTAAAAGTTTAAAATAAATGGCTTTTTAAGGGAAAATTAAAGTGTGGAAGTGTGATTAAGTTTGATAGTCAACTTTCTTTTAATAATATGTAGAACTTATTATTCATATTATGTTGAAAATTGTAGGATTGTTCAAATTATATTTTTATTTTCATTAAATTTCAAAATTAAATTACAAAATTACTTTGTTTGCATTGAGTTAATATATAACAAAAGTTCTTAAGCATCTCTAGGGTTCCCAGGAAAGTTTTAATCACTCCAATAACCTTGTAAGGTATGTCCATGAGTGTACACGTTAAATCTATGTATAGTAAAGTGACCATGTTCGATAGAATAGAAGTGATGTAGCGCCCATTGAGGAAACTTTATAAGTTACAATTGCTAAATGGGCGAAAAAGCGAGATAGATGAAATAAATTACTTACAAAGTTATACAGATGTGTCTACCAATAAATACACCAATAAAAGTAAGCCAATGGCAAAGTTGTATAGCATTGTCGAATTAGACAATGAGTAAAATAAGTCTATTACAAAGTTGCAGAGCATCGCCTAATTAGATAATACATGCCTAAAAGTACGTCAATTACAAAGTTGTACAGCATTGTCTAATTAGACAATGGAATTGTTTCAGAAGGCAATTATTTGACACGATATGGTTTATAACGAATCTCTGTCATATTTATGAATGCTAAATTAATTAACACTTACATGAAACAAAATATTTTCATGCAACAAAATCCAAATGTAATAAAATTGAATCCATTCAAATGCAACAAAATTCATGAAATAATTCAAATGCAACAAATTCAACAACAGCAACAAAAAAAAAAACCCAAACCAAATGCAACAAAATTCATGCAACAAAATCTAACTGACTTACATGCAACAAAATATTTTCTTCAACTGTAACGCATATTTTAATTCGAGAAAGAGTATTTATTACTCCATACTTTGACAAGTTTTATTGGTGTTAACGTATTATACAACTTTAGCCCTGATGATACAGCGTTTTGACTGGTATTTATTGCGTTCCAGAAACACGTTTCCTTCGTTTCTACTATTATTTTCTACTCATTAGAAAATGCTCTAAAGTTTTGCAATTGATTTTCTTCGTCTATTTAGTATTAATTTCCGCTGATTCGGTCGTCGAGCGGTCAGGGGTAGGCATTATCGTCTGATCGCTGGATTGCCGGGTTGCGGGTTCGAATCCCGCCAGCGGGCATGGATGTTGTCATGTCGAGTCCAAGTCAGACTTCCGCCCTTCGGGGAGACTCTGTAAAAGTGGAGCTGCAAATCTCATCCTCTTTGCTATGGGATACCCTGGGGGATACCCTGGGGGATACCCTGGGGGGTCTTGTGGACGTGGTGTGTTGGCGCCCCTTCACCACGGGGGAATTAGTAACGAACGAGTATTACTTTCCTAATATACATATAATTTATAAGGAAAGTATTGTGACGGGGTCGAAAATTCGAATTCGAGTTTCCGATGGGAGAGCACGTTTCAAGCATCGCTGAACACGAATCAGACGTTTCTGAGGTGATGTCTGCGTGTGTGTATGTGTGTGCGTGCGTGTGTGTGTGTGTGTCGGTAAGCCTGCGAAGACAATAACTAAGGAACGAATGGACTGATTCGATGGAAATTTGCTATAAAAATTACAATCTATGAAAACTGGAGGCCTATTTCTTTTAAATGTAATCGAATGTTCAGAACTCCCCTAAATTTTCGCGTGAAATTTTGAAAATATCATCAAAACTTCAAAATCTTTAACAAAGTTAAGCAAATAGACATTTCTTATGTAAATTTTCATTAGAAAACGATTAACATAAACTTTAGAACTGTAACATGAACCGTTCTCGAGATATTGCACATTTTTCAAATAAATTTATACAAAATATCCCATAAATTAAAAATAAATATTAACTGTTGAGAAACATGGTCACTCTTCATATATAATATCATGCGATAAATTTCGTGACATCATTCTCGAGGATCTAGCTCATTCCATTCATGAGAAAAGATACTGTGAGTAATACTTTTGTATTTGAACGCCAATAATAATTTGTCTGCTATAAGAATAACTTATTTCTCCGTCCATAAATTGTGTGATTTGGCGACGAATTTGGCGGAATGTCGCCAACTTGACGACTTTTTAAAAGTTGCCAAATTAATGAAAATCTCGCCAAATGGATAACAATGACGCTAAATCAATGAAAATGACGACTCGACGAAAATTCAATATCTTGGAAAGAATATAATTATCTACTATAAGAATAACCTATTTTTTTACTGTAAATGTAGTAAAATCATTGCATTATATAAGGAAAGTCATGTGCTGCCCATATCAGTTTTTTTTTCTTTTTGCTACCCCAGCATTTTAAATTATTCACTAAGAGAGCTACAATTTATTTTAATCGAACGGTCGAGCATGGTCCCTTTACTATGGATAGACCTAAACACTTATGAATATTTCTTTAAAGTTTTTCGGAAACTTGAGATTATAACAAACCTCGTATTTAATAAAATAATGCTAACTGGTAAACTATTACTCTTTCCTGTTGCTGCAATTTTTTTAGCACCACCGAGCGAAGGGATTCTGGTAAATTTATCTGTAAATTCATCAATTCTGTAAACTGTATTAGAAACTATCATATCTAAAATTGCTATACCACCTTATTTAATTATTCTGAATACAAATAGTCAAAAAGTATCTCGGAATGTGTATCTAATATGTTAATTATCTTGTAAGTTTATTTTGGACATATACAGACAATGCAATCTATTATATCATTTTCCAACATTTCTTCGAAGTGGTATTCAGCATCATCTATCATAGGTGGCACAGTAACCATTTCTTTTACCACAATTAACAGAATAAAAAAATCTGATGTGGGCAGCAGATGACTTTCCCTGCAGACTTCATTTCATTTTCTCTTTATTTTTTTAATAATTGAGTTTAATTGCACAAAATAAACCTGCATACGTATTTAAAGTTACAACACGGAATTTGCTTTTTGAATTCAATTTTCGTTTTCATTGGGTAACAGCACGCATATTCAAAGACGGCGTAGCAAGAATGCGAAAAAACTAAAATATCTCGAACACGGCTAATGCTAAAGTAATGGGGTTGGGCTTATTCTTCTTATCGTCAAAATTGCCTGCAAAACAATCATTTAATTGATATATTTTAGCATACGTAGTTTTTTATTTTAGATTTTAATGATTTTCACGGGACAGTTTGTAAAGGAAGTGGGTTATGTTTTCCCGAATCGTACTAAAATCTATTCAACACCAGAGTAACCTACAAGTGACTTATCTACCAAATTTTGTGAGATTTGGTAAATTAGATTTTTAGCTAAAGTGGATACGTGCGATTTTTGCGGACCATGTCGCGAAAGCGGCGAGCTCTTTTATTCCGACTCGTACCAAAATCTAATCAGCATCAGGGTCACCCCAAGAAACTTATCTACCAAATTTTATGAAATTTGGTCAATTAGTGTTTTAGTTAGAGAGGGACACACACACACATAAAAGAAAAACGTGTAGATCCGTGTAGATCAAAGCGTAGATCAAGCGTTCGACGTGTAGATTCGTCGAAAACTCGAGTTGCTACTTTTTATATGATTCTAATACTTTCCCTATACAATTCATTACCATGTATTGCAGTGAAAGTAAAAAATATTTCATATTTTCAAATTTTGTATCTAAATTATTCTTTCAAGATATTTGGTAATAACTGTTATAATAACATTTGTTTTCTGAATTTGGTAACATCTCGGTGTTGAAGATAATTTGGGTGTATTTGATTACTAGTGTTAGAATAAACTATTTTGATATCTCTAACATTTATAGCGTGATTCAAATTATCAATTTCCCTCATATACACCATTAATGTTCTGAATTTTATCATTACTTCATTGAAGGAATGAAGGAAGTAATACTATGAGAATTTTAAAAATCGAATTCTTTTCATGATAATTGTTGAAAATTCAATCCATTTCTAGCTTTTAACATAATGTATCAATACATAAATATTAAGGTAGGTACATTCTTTATGAGTTATCGTGTTCAAGTGTACACACACACGGACATATATTCAGAGGTGTTCCAAATGGGCTCAGGATGTGTGCTTATTCATGAAATATCAACAAAAATTTTAGGAAAATAATAATTTCGTAATACAATATTAAGAGCAATTAAGTATTTTGTTTAACCTATTTTGTCTAAAGCTATAAAATATTCTTCTCCCTGTAAATTGTCAGCCAATATTTGTTAAATGAAAATGTAAATTAATGAAAATATGTTCCACATTTCAACGTTTATACACTTCAATGTATTATTTCCACTAATATTTTAATGCTAATAGGCTTTTAATCATTATTTCAACGTGTAGAACCATATCTACCTTTATCTTAATGCCTGGTCATTTTTCCCGATCCTATTGTTAAAAAGTTGAAACCATGATACACCCACAAAATATGTTATGCATCGCCATCTAGCGGTGACAGTTGGAACAAGATGAATATTTAAAAGACTGTAGACTATATGAATTTGATATCTTGACATTTATACATTGCTAGATAGAAATTCCAGCTTCGCTCAGGGTAATTGTAAAACTAAATCTGATTTCAATTTGCATAAAATAAGATGTAAACACACATAAAAAATTCTTTATAGTTATCAATATGATATTTTTAATGAAAACATATGGAAATTTTAAATTTATAGTGCTATATACAATGTATATAAACAACACTCGATATTTGCCATGTTTGATTGTATCAACAATTAGTGTTGGTTCTTTTTTGATCAATTAATTGCTCATAATATATAATAGTTTATTAGCCGAAATTTTAATAGCAGAAATTATACAAATATACAAACTGTCTCTGAAAAATCAACAACTTCTTAATTATTAAGAACAAGATAGATTTAAAATGTTCACACTTCAACATAGGTGTGGTGACTGTTTAATTTGTGCCGAAATTATACACGTATACAAACTTTCTCTGAAAAGTGACGGCTTTAATCCATACAGTCTTTCATGATATTTGATGTACAAAAGGGCACTACACAATAAACCATAGTAAAAGCTAGATAATACAAATCTGATGTGGGCAGCATATGACTTTCCTTATATAATGTAATGAATGGATTTACTACTTTTACAGTACAAAAAAAAACAGAATATTTTTACAGTAGATATTTATATTCTTTCCAAGATATTGAATTTTCGTCAATGAGTCGTCATTTTCATTGATTTAGCGTCATTTTTATTCATTTGGCGAGTTTTCGTTAATTTAGCAACATTTAAAAAAGTCGCCAAGTTGGCGACATTTCACCAAATTCGTCGCCAAAATCTCGCCAAGCTATATGGACGGATAAATAAATTATTCTTACTGGCATAAATGACTATTGGCGTTCAAATACAAAAGCATTACTCAAAGTATCTTTTTTCATGAATGGCATGAGCTAGATCCACGATAATGATGTCACCCAATTTATTGCATGGTATTACAAATGAAAAGTGAGCATGTTTCTCAATAGGAAATATTTTTTTATATTACATGACTTTTTGATAATATTTTGAAAAATGTGCAATATCTCGAGACCGGTTCATGTTAGCGTTCTAAAATTTATGTTAATCGTTTTCGAATGAAAAACTACATGAGAAATGTCTATTTGCGTAACTTTATTGGAGATTTTGATTTTTTGACGAGTTTTTCAAAATTTCACTCGAAAATTTAGGGGGGATCTGAACATTTGATTGCGTATAAAAACAATAGGCTTCCAGTGTTTACGAATTGCATTCCTTGTACCAAATTTCGTTCGAATCAGTCCATTCGTTCATCAGTTATCGTCTCCACAGACTCACTGATACACACACACACACACACACACACACACACACACACACACACACACACACACATACGCACGCACGCAGACATCACTTCAAAAATGTTCGATTCGTGATCAGGGATGCTTGAAACGTGCTGTCCCGTCGAAAACTCGAATTCGAATTTTCGACCCCGTTACAAAACTTTCCTTATACTTTATTGTATATAAGGAAAGTAATACTGGAAAATCTAAGTCGAAATATTTGAAATTAAGGTCAAAATTAAATTAATGTAATGAATCATCCAAGATAATTATTCTCAATGCCATCTCGATTTAAAGACTTTCCCGCCTTAAAAATCTGTCAATTCACCTGTTTCTTGATCTAATCTTGATCTTGATGACTGGAGAAAATTTTGGCGAACGTTTTCTCGAATACAAATTGTTGCCTCAAAAGAACAATGCAATATTTTAGTAATATTTAGAAAAATTCAGCATTGATATTTTCCCACTATCATCCATCAAAGAATGATGCATGAGATCATTCATATTCTTGACTGCTAATTAACAAAACTAATTGCCTCCTAACTTGGATTGTGCCGATGTTATAGAAGTTAATTTCAGATGATAATCTAGCGTTATGGTTTCTATAGCAATGAATGTGACTTTATTGAAAAAAAATCTGATGTGGACAGTACATTACTTTCCCTACATATTCAAATTCATTTTCTTCTTCTTTCATTCAGAATTTATTAAGATGAGTTTAATTGCACAAAATAACATGGATACTAATTTGAAAGTACACTGGATTTGCAGTTTCAATTTAATTTTTAGTTTAATTAGGCAACTGGACGTATTTTCAAACGTGGCGTTATAAAAATGTGAAAACTCACAAGAAAGGTTAGTCGTATAGTAAATTGGTCGGTCTTGTTCTTTTCATCATCAAAACCATTATTAAAAATTTACATATATAACCAGCTTTTAAATTATTCATTTTACCGTGTAGTCTTTTATGCAATTTTTTTACGATTTTGAGAGGTATTACGTCAAAAAAAGTTCTTTGTTTTCCGAATAGTACTAAAATTTAATCAACACCATGGTAACCACAGGTGATTTACATACCAAATTTTATGAAATTTAGTCAATTAGCTTTTGAGTTAGAGTGGACATATACATTGTGCGCGTCCACACACACATACATGCACACGCAGACGTCACTCTAAAAACCTATTTTTCATGTTCTAACGTGCTCAAAAGGAGTAGATCCGTCGAAAACTCGAGTGGCAATTTCCGACACGATACATTAGCATGTATTGTAAGAAAAGTGTAAAGCACTTTTGAACGTAATCCTTTGTTTACTTTAACGGTTTTGTAAATCTGTAAATTATAAATTGTAAAATGAATAAATTTTCCATTTGATTAAGACGCAAAATATAGATCTAGCACTTATTTTATATTTATTTCGAAATTTGCTGAATTTTTTAAGAATTTAAGATTCTCCGAACGTTTCAATACTTTTTAAACGAACTCAATTTTGTCTTGTGTTTCAGTAAATGATTTAATGGATTCCACAAATATACTAACTTTCTATAATATATTATATATTTGATTCTATCAAAAGCTTTCAAAAATGCTTGAATTTTAAGAACATCATCTTAAAAATGAATTTCTTTTAAGAATATCATCTTTTTTTAAGAATATATCTTATGAATAATATATATGGTTGAGGTAAAATATAAACACTTTGGACACTTATATCTCTGAACCTACATATTTTTTACTTGCGTTATAGAAAATATGTTATAGTAGGTCTAAGTTTAGAAAAACTACAATATTTTAATACTTTGAACTTAAGAAAAACTAAAAAGTTTTTGTCCTAGTGAGTTTTTGCCTCAGTTTGTTCACTTTTATTCGAAATATCTTCTAAACTACAAAATATAGATGTAAGTAGTAAGTGACAAAAATATTCAGTCACAAATATAATCAGTCATATATCAACTATGTAGATACATACTTGAAAAAGAAAATGTTTTTGCTAATTTTGTCTGTCTAGCTGCTGTTCTGTCTCTCTAGGATGTCAACTTGCAGGCCAAAATATTTTCTTTTAATTTTAATGTTTAAATCGAAAATTGGTTTATTTCAACGGATTCTCCTAAGATTCCTCTACAAATGCACAAAATTTTTTGTTTGATGTATTTTTTTGCAGTACGAGACATAGAAACTTGAGGAATGCAAAATTTGTTATCTATATATTTTCATCTATCTCGCTGAGTGTTTGAATTCACTATCCTACGATTTTTATATTATCCGCAAGCGGCTCTGCAATAACTATTATTCGAACATGCGTAGGCACTTTACTGTAGACAGACCTAGAGAGCACACTATGTAAGTACTATAGACAATGTTATTACGGTACTAAGGCCATTTTTAATAACTCTGTATATTATATTACTTATGTAGTGAAAGTAAATATTTATCAATCGCATCCGTTCTTAAATCTGTTGCATTTAAGACTACTTATTAGGGATTAAGATAGTCCAATGAAGCTAGTAAAATGCAAAACTATTTCTTGTTATCAATGGCAGTTTTGGAAATTGAAATTAACCTAGTCTTGGAAACGCTTTCTTAATAATCTTACTGTTTCCATTCACGCTTTAATTATGATTGAATGCATCCTCACAGCTTTAAGTATAGATTATTGCAAAGTTATTGAAAATGAAGTATGAGAAAAGCAATTTGTTTAAATTAATTCCGTGTATAATTTTAGTTATTTAACTTATTTGTAAATGAGGAATTTATCGAATAAGCAAATGAAGTGCTTAAAGTTAATAATTTAAAAAAAAACAGTGATTATTCCATAGTTTAAATAAACAGTGAAATTTTGTAAATTTTCTATTTATGCTACTTATACTATTTTATTTAACCCTAAATGCAGGGATGCCACACACTTTATTCATTTATGGATTCGTATAATATGCAAATTTTAACTACAACCTTTCTAGTTATAAATAAAATAAAATGAAGCCAAAACATGAAAATGCAGAATTAATGCCAATATTAAATTAAGACCAAAAAGTTATTTTAATTTTCGTATTTTTGCTTGATAATTGTAGCCTCTGTTTTATATTTATTACAATTCGCTTAGGTCATAACTAGCACTGCTTTCTGGATTTGCGGTGCAAATGAATTCTAAGGATACAAGACTTTTCCATTTCGGGGAATCTGTGAGAAAACTCACGTATCCCCACATCCAAACTATAGTTAATGCACATAGTTTGGTTTAATTGTTGGTCCAAAGCATTCTCTTTGATAGATGCTGGAATTTGATATGCAACATTTGACGGTTTAGGCTGCAATTAAAATGTATACCTTGAACGATATACGACCGTAGCAGACAGGTAGGCAAAGTGGAAAGAATTAAAGATATAGTTTACTGGGAGCGAGCTCCCTAGAAGTAGGTGGGTTGCAAGTGGGGAAATCGCGGGGTTTGTCGTAGCCATAATCTAATCTTTGGTCATGAGGTAAAAGGGTGAAATGATAATTGATGCAAAATCATCGTTATCATCTCAAGTCCGAACTTTGAGTTACACATGCAGGCAGGGCAGGCAGCCGAGCTCTCTTCTCTTAGAAATTCCTTCTGGGGTCAAAGGTGATATGTCTGGGCCTGCGTTTTCTGCGCATTTGTTGGTCTTTTGTTGTAATTTAGGTCAATATTTGTCATGCAAGATTGCAAATGCATTGGGGTAGGAATTAAACAAAATCATTTTTTATGTAAAATATAATTTTAAAATATTAGCGGCATATATGTAAGGTAATCAAAAATATATTATCTTTACTTTTTTTGCAATCTCATGTTCAGTTGGAAGATATATTTATGATCAGACTTATAAATTTTAGAATTTTTTCCTTATTCCAAATTGATTTACTACAGTTAAAAGTTTAGGAATAATGAATATATATGTAAATATGAAATCCTAATATGGTAATTTATATCACGTATTAAATCCTAAAGGTAAAACCTTTTGGAAAGTATATAGGATTTCTAGAAAACACCTTAAGAACCCTAATAACTATATTAAGGTGATCATGCCCTCTGGCATAAAAGTGACAGCAGCACCGGTAGCGGCTAATTTAAAATTTTAGAATCACGACCTCGGCAAAGTGAAATAGGAGATAAATGTCAATCACAAAGTTGTAGAGGACTATATAATTAGTAGGAATAGACATTAGAAAATCACGAAAAACATATATGGATAAATACCTTTAGATAAGCCATATATATCGACAGCGGCTGTACAGTGGTATGTGCAATGTATGTCAAGGTACGCGAACGTCTTCTTTCTAAAATTCAAATGTGCATAATTGTTGCTGCCAGAGGAAGTGTTTAACAGGCTGTAAATCAGCTTCCTGTGTATGTGAGTGATTTTATTTTAGCACTCTTAAATGGGGTAGAACTTCGTGAATAACCATATTGCGTTAAATAGATGCATTCCATACCTATTTCAGTATTGATTGCACCTCATTACACAATGATCTACAACTATATTTTTATTTTCCCTGCAATACATGGTAATGTATAGGCAAAGTATTGGAATCATGTCGAAAATCGCAACTCGAGTTTTCGACGGATCCATACGTTTCGAGACCTCTAAAATACGAAAAAAATATTTTTATCGTGACGTCTGTGTGTGTGTCTGTCTGTGTGTGTGTCTGTCAGTGTGCCTGTCTGTCTGTGTGTCTATCTGTGTGTCTGTCTATGTGTCTATCTGTGTGTCTGTCTGTGTGTCTGTCTGTGTGTCTGTGCAATGTAGGTATCTACTCTAACTCAAAAACTAATGGACCGAATTTCATAAAATTTGGTAAGTCACTTGGATGTGACCCTGGTGCTGATTTGTTTTTGGTACGATACTTAAAAACAAAACCCGCCTTTTTTTGCGAAAGGGCCCGTAAAAATTTCATTTATCCGCTCTAGCTAAAATACTAATTGACCAAATTTCACAAAATTTGGTAGATAAGTTACCTGTTGGACACTCTGGTGCTAATTAGAATTTGGTACGATTTGGAAAAGAAGAACACGCCTTTTTAACGAAATGGCCTAAAAAATTTCATGTATCCGCTCTAGCTAAAATACTAATTCACCAAATTTCACAAAATTTGTAGATAAGTTACTTATGGGATACTCTGGTGCTGATTCAATTTTGGTACGTTTTGGAAAAGAACAATTTGCTCTTTTTTAAGAAATGACCCGCCAAAATCGCCAAAATCTAAAAAAAAGACTAAGTAGTGTATGCTCAAATGTGTCAATTAAATTCTTGTTTTATATGCAATTTTTGAAGAGGAAAATAATATAACACACTCCATTATACTTTAGGATTAACCGTTCTCAAGATATTGGAGATTTCTTGCATTTTTGTTACGCCGATTTCGGAAAAATGTCCAATTACCAAATAAAAACAAAAATTGAATTAAAAATGCAAATTTAGTGTTATTTGGTTTAATTAAACTCAATCTAATGAATTATTAAAGAAATAACGAAAATATGAATTTGAATCTGCTGGGCTGCTGGGAAAGTTATGTGTTGCCCACATCAGATTTTTACTTTCCCTGCAATACATGGTAATGTATAGGGAAAGTATTGGAATCATGCCGAAAATCGCAACTCGAGTTTTCGACGGATCTACACGTTTCGGGGCTTCTAGAACATGAAAACACTATGTCTAGCGTGACGTCTGTCTATGTGTCTGTCTGTGCAATGTATGTATCCACTTTAACTCAAAAACTAACGGACCGAATTTCATAAAATTTGGTAGGTAAGTCACTTGTGTGTAGCCTTGGTGCGGATTAGATTTTGGTACGATTCGGGAGAAAACGACCCACCTTCTTTTGCGAAATGTCCCTCAAAAATTGCCTTTATCCACTCTAGCTGAAAAACTAATAAATCAAATTTCACAAAATTTGGTGGATAAGTCACTTGTGGGTTATTCTGATGTTGATTAGATTTTGATATGATTCGGAAGAAAGTAATCTTTTTTTGCGAAATGGCCTGCAAAAATCGCCAAATCTAAAATAAAAAACTGCGTATACTCAAATATATCAATTAAATGCTTGTTTTATGCATAATTATTAACAATGAAAGAATAAGACCAATCTCATTACACTAGGGCTATCCGTTTTCGAGATATTTTAGTTTTTTCGCATTTAAGCTGCACCACCGTTAAAAAAAAAGTCCAGTTGCCAACTGAGAACGAAAATTGAATTAAAAGTGCCAATTCAGCGTCATTTTAAATACTTGTGGGCGTTATTTTGTGAAATTAATCAATATAATGACTTATTGAAGAAATAAATTGAACGTGAATATGAGTCTACAAGGAAAGTCATGTGCTGCCCACATCAGATTTTTTGTCTATCTTGTTTTATATCCGAATTCGCTATGCTATATTTTCAAATTATAAGCTAGAGACGCTATAATTACTATTATTATAATAGTCATGGTGACTTTATTATTTTTAGACTTAAAATGCACTATCATGCACTTTTCCTCAAAAAGTTATTTCAGTGTTCAAGGACCTCCTTAAAAACTTTCTATATTAAACTATTTATGTAGTGAAAGAAAATATTCATCAATTGCATCGTTTCTTAAATCTGTTGCATTTAAAACTACTCATTGGGGGATTAAGATATTCCAATGAAGCTCGTAAAATGCAAAGCCATTTCTTGTTATCAATGGCACTTTTAGAAGACTGAAATTAACCGAGTCTTGGTAAAGCTTTCTTAATCTTCTCACTGTTTCCATACATGCTTTTATTGTGATTAAACGCATCCTCACAGCTTTAAACGCATATTATTACGAAGCCATTGAAAATAATGTAGTAGGAGAAAAGTAATTTGTTAAAATTAATTCCGTCCATCATTTTATTTATTTAAATTTTATATGAATGAGGAACTTCAAGCGAAATCTGTACTGAAAGTAAATAATTAAAAAAATAGAGAGTGAACATTTCCTAGTTAAAATCTGATGTGGGCAGCATATGACTTTCCTTATATAATGCAATGAATTTACTACTTTTACAGTAAAATAAAAAATAGTTTATTCTTACAGTAAATACTTATATTCTTTCCAAGATATTGAATTATCGTCAATTAGTCGTCATTTTCATTGATTTAGTGTCATTTTTATCTATTTGGCGAGATTTTCGTTAATTTGGCAACATTTAAAAAAGTCGCTAAGTTGGCGACATTTCGACAAATTTGTTGCCAAAATCTCTCAAGCTTTATGGACGAAGAAATAAGTTCTTATAGCAGAAAAATGACTATTGACGTTCAATTACAAAAGTATTACACAAAGTATCTTTTCTCATGAATGGAAAGAGCTAGATCTACGAGAATGATGTCACCAAATTGATCGCATGATATTACATATTATTACGCTGATTCATAATAATTTTCTTATACGTTACGCATATAAGGAAAGCAATAATCAGTTAAATATTGCAATCTTTTTATTTACGTTACTTATACGTACTACCTAATTTTACTATAAGTTCAAAAGCTTTATTCATTTATGAATTCGTACAATGTTCCGAGTTATAAAATTTAAAATTCTTTCCTGGTGTCAAATTAAATTACTGCAGTTAAAAGTTAGGTATAATGAATATATATTTAAAAATGAATTCCTAATAGGTTTATGTATATATCATATCAAATTCTAAAGGTAAATGGTAAAACCTTTGAGAAAATACACTTTGTTGCAAAAAAATATATGCACTCGTAAGAAATTAAGCTACAGCCGTGAAACTGGGTATGTATATAACATTTGAAAAGATAAGCAAATTATTAGAATTTGGTTCTAAAACAAAGCGTTTTATTAAGAAATGATGTCAACAAGAACATGACATTTTAGTAAGTGGTAAATCCACCTCTGGCAGCTGTATAAGTCGATATTCGATAGGGCATATAGTCAATTAAGCTGCCTAAGTCCCACTGCGGAAATTTTTACCACGAATGTTGTAACTGGTCAGCTTACTCGCTGATATTTTGGAAAGGCTGAAATTGCAGTCCCAGCATGTCTCAGACGTGCTATATTGGTGACAGGTCTGGGGACCTGGATGGCCACGGGAGGGTATTAAATCCTCGCAGACATTATTGAGAAAGTTTCGTAGTATGTGGTTGTACATAGCCCTTTAGGTAAATGGAACCTAAGCAACTTAATAGCTTATGCCGAATAATCTCCTGCAGAATATCATTGATGTACATTTGAACCGTCATACTGGCTTGCAGCACATATAGCCCAGACTATCACACCACGTCTGATGACCATGTGCTGCTCGACAATGTTGAATAAGAACTCTGGCCAGTCCTCTTTCATACACGTATACGGTACCGGCCACTCAAACATTTGCTCATACTCTAGGGTGAGTCGAGTTGCCTGGGTTTTCACACTTATGCTGCGGTTATCAGCATTAAGATAGAAGCGAGATTCGCCAATAAAGACAGCATGCCTTCAATTGGACACCGTCCAGGCTGATCGCACTCGGCACCAATCCGGACGGTTCTGGCTATATTGAGGAGTCTGTGGTAGGCGCCTTAATGTGCATAGACACCGAATCCCAGGTTCTACAGACTCTTCGAAGAGTTTCCCTCGACACATGATGCATGAAGAATGGCAAATGCCCTCGAATGTCTAATAGCGACGTCATTGCTGTAGACGTGGCTCCCATCTTAGCCTCTCGAGCAGTTGTTTGTCTGGGGCGTCCCGACAATTGTTCATTGTGACGACGAGTATGTCTCAAAGGCATCTTTGTTGCAGTATCAAAGCATACAATGCACAACAATGGAAGAATATTTACAATGGAAGAATGGAGTAATATTTACAATGGAAGAATGCAATTTTCTCGACTCTGTCACTATGTTATGCATAATACAGTCTGTTTCAAAAATATATGCACTCATAAGAAATTGAGCTACAGCTGCCAAACTCGGCAAGCATGTATCGTTTGAGGAGACATTCAATTGACTAGAACTTGGTAGAAAAAACGTTTTATTAAGAAATGGTAGCAACAAGGATGTGATACTTTTGTAAGTAGTAAATCATCCACTGGCAGCTACACAAGCCGATATTCGTTGCGTAATAGAGTCAATTAAGTTGTTTATGTCTCTCTGTGGAAGATTCTTCTACAAATGTTGCAACCAGCCTGCTAATTCTTTGGTATTCTAAGAAGGCTACAATTACCTTCCCAACATATCCCATTCTAATGATGATAGGTCTGGGGACCTGGATTACCATGTGGTATTAAACCTCGAAGACATTGTTGACAAATTCGTGCAGTATGTAGTCGAGGGTTGTCTTTTTGGTAAATGAAACTTGAGTGGATTAACAACATAGGCAGAACAATCGACTGCAGAATAATATGGACGTACAAGCTAGTCGTCAGATTATCTTGTAGAACAACTAGAGGAGATCGGCTATACCACAAGATGATTCCCCAGACTAAATGCTCGCCAGTCTTCCTCCACACACGTATGCGGCGGTCATCAGCAATGAACGAGAAGCTGGATTCACCACTAAAGACAACATGCCTCTAATCGGCCACTGTTCAGACTGACCGAGCTCGGCACCAATCCAGACGGCTCTAGAAAATGCCTTCGAATGACTGACAGAGACGCCAATAGTATTGATGTCTCTCCTCTTTTGACTGTACGATTTTCTCGAGCAGTTGCCTCTCTAAGGCGTTCTGAGCTTTTGCGACGGTTGTGGCTTTTCTAATCCACTGTTCCCAACTCTGAGCAATTGCCATATCGCTCCGACCAAAGTGGTGATTTATACGTCTGTTGGATCAGTCATTGGCACTGAGAATTTGATCATTTGCATTAAACTTAAATGACATTTGCATGCAGAGTTTTGTGGATGTAGTGCATTTTTACTTTCCTGAAATACATGGTAATATAAAAGGAAAGTATTGGAATCTGTTTACACGTCAGTGTTGTATCTGTTTACACGTCAGTGTGTGTGTGTCTATGTGTCTGTGTGTATGTCTGTCTGTGTGTCTGTCTGTGTAGATTTTGTATCCACTCTAACTAAAAAACTAATGGACCGAATTTCATAAAATTTGGTAGGTAAGTCAGTTGTGGGCGAATCTGGGGTTGATTAGTATTGGGTACGATTCGGGATAAAAGAACCCGCCTTTCTTTACGAAATGGCCCACAAAAATTGTCTGTATTCACTCTAGCTGAAAAACTGATAGAGCGCATTTCACAAAATACTGTAAATAAGTCGTTTGTAGGTCACCCTGGTGCTGATTAGATTTTGGTACGATTTGGAATAAAACAACCTGCCTTTTTTTGCAAAATGGCTCTCAAAAATCGTCAAAATCAAAAATCAAAAACTACGTATACTCAAATATATCCATTAAATGTTTGTTTTATACGTAATTTTTAATGCTGAAAATAATAAGACCAATCCTATTACACTAGGACTAGCCTTTCTCGAGATATTTTATTTTTTTCGTATTTGCTCTACGCCGCCTTTGAAAATAAGCCCAGTTACCAAATGGGTATGAAAATTGAATTAAAAGTGAATTAAATTTAATTAAAATAAAATTAACGTGAATATAAGACTGCAGGGAAAGTTATCTGCTGCCCACAGCAGATTTTTTCCTTATAGGAAAAAGAGGTAATTTACATATATTTAAAAATTTATCAAATTTTTCGAAATCTTATGACCCTTCTTTGGTTCAATGCAGACGTTAAAAAAACGCGCGCTTCTAGGTCAAGTAGGGAATTTGCAATTTCATTTGCGTTTTATACATTGCGTTTTAATAGCAAGATAATATTCGCAGTATGTCTCCCAAATTTAGTGCAAGTCGTTTCAGCGATATTTCAGATTTCGAAGGTTTACTGATTTAAAAAAAATCCGTTTTATAGCTAAACTATATACAATTTTCAGATTTTATTCAGTTTACATCTCTACGATATTATTCAATATACCACCCAAACTGGGCTTAAATCACTTTAACGATTTTCCACATTGCGGAAACATAACGATTTTGACAAAATCCCATTTTCCAGTTAACTTATATGCATCTAGATAATATATGCAGTGTATCACCCAAATTTGGTTCAGATAGCTTTAGTGGTTTTCAAGATCACGAAAGGCCAGCGATTTTGACACACTCATACCCACAAGAGTCAACGGCCCTACCGTTCTGAAAACACCGGTTCTCGTTAGATCAACGACGTCAAGCAGCATCGGGCGCGGTTAGTACTTGGGTGGGTAACCACCTGGAAACACCGCGTGCTGTTGGCACATTTCGGGCGCGGTAGCCCGGTGATTTGTGCGCTAGATTTGCACGCTACCACAACTGCCGCCGTGTTCATGCGGAGTACGATCACGTTAAACATGTGGGTCCGTAAGTCCTTCCAAGAGTTTGATGGTAGGGGAAGGAGGGTACGATCCCTGTGGATGCCTTCCCCACTGGGTTCCGGTCTAAATTGGGTGGCACTTCCCGGCCGTCCAAACGGTTACCTTACACCTTTCTGGTAGGTCAGACGGTCTGGGTCTCAACAACAACAATAACAACACTCATACCCACAGACGAACAAAAATTATTTTGGGCATTTAGGTCCCCACCCCACCCTACCACGATGTATTTATGGTGAAACTCGACTTGGGATTAAATCATGATCACCGTACTTTTCTGAGCTTACATCGATGAAAATGAAAGTAAAAGGTTTCTTTAAACTACTGCTGAAAGCATATCTATCAAGAAAAGTGGTACAAGTCCCAATCCCTATCATAATACTTTTCCCTCACTCTTCGAGCGAGGAAAAAAAAAATCATATCAGCATTAAAAATATATGTTATTTTTAAACTCAAAAAAATACTGAAAATAGTTCGGAAGGGAATTTATTGACCCAATATTTTCACTTGATCTTTTTCCAAACAAAGCAAACAATTTATTTTCACAGCCGGAGAACAATCATTAAAAAGTCATACAACATTCTTAGATAAGAATTTGATATCCATGTAAGGAAAAAATAAAAAAAGAACGAAATTGATCTGAGTCTTCCTAAAACCATTAAAAAGGATCAATTAAGACGAGTGATCGTAAACATGTCTTACCAAGATCGAACACAACTATTTTATATGAAATAAATTTTGATTTAGGTTTTTACTTTCCCTGTAATACATGGTAATGTACAGGGAAAGTATTGGAATCATGTCTGAAATCGCAACTCGAGTTTTCGACGGATCTACACGTTTTGAGACCTCTTGAATGCGAAAAAACTATTTTTAGCGAGATGTCTGTGCGTGTGTCTGTGTGTATGCCTGTGCAACGTATGTATCCACTTTAACTCAAAAACTAATGGACCAAATTTCATGAAATCTGATAGGCATATCACTTGTGTGTGACCCTGGTGCTGATTTGTTTTTGGTGCGATTCGGGATAAAAGACCTAGCATTTTTTTGCGAAATGGCCGGCAGAAATCTCTTGTATCCACTCTAGTTAGAAAACTAATTGACTAAACTTCTCAAAATTTGGTAGATAAGTCACCTGTAGGATATCCTGGTGCTTGTTAGATGTTAGTATTATTCGGTAAAGAATGAACCTGCCTTTTTTACGAATTGGCCCGCAAAAATCGCTAAAATCTAAAATAAAAGACTACATATGCTCAAATGTACCCATCAAATGCTTGTTTCATACGTAATTTTACACTACAAAAAGAATAAGACTCACCCCTTTACTCTATAATAAACCGTTCACGAGATATTATTTATATGTTTAATTTTGAGGAAATGAAGACGATTTTCACTATAGTTAAAAACTATTTAATAAAATTTCTGAAAACTTTGTAGTTAAGTCCCCTAATGGCTCTCCTGATGCTGATTAGATTTTAATATGATTCAGAAAAGTATAACCGACTTTCTTTTGTGAAATAACCCGCACAGATAATGAAAATCTGAAATAAATGACTAAAATTAATATATATTTATATGTTGAAATAGTGATTAAGTACTTGTTCTTTAGGTAGATTTTGACAACTAAGCGAATAAGACTGACCCCATGATTGCAGGATGGAGATATTGTTTCTCGAGATATTGTTTTTATTTTTTATGTTGAGAACCTGAAGAATGTAAAGTGAATTAAGTTACCAAATGAAACGAAGATGCATTAAAAATGCAAATTGGATATAATATCAGAAAAGTATAAATGGTATTTTTTGCAATTAAATTCAGTTTAGTGTACAATGAAATAAAAAATGACAAAATGAATTTGAATCTGCAGGGAAAGGCATGTGCTGCTCACATCAGATTTTTTTTTTATGTGAATAAGATGTATGTTCGGGGTTTTCTGTGGCGGAAATCGGAGCGTAATGAAAAATTTAAACATTTTGCACTTTTATACCCCCGAACATAATAGATAAATATGCAAATAAATTTTTTTGTTTTGTCAGAAATAGAGTCCAGATTTTGAATACATAAAAATAATTTCAATATTTTAATATTATGCATTTTTATTTTTTTTTTAGAAAAACTTTATCCGAAAAGTATCTTTTGGTCTTAAAAAAGTCCAAGCAAGAGTTTTTTTCATTTTTCTTACATTCAATGTGAAATATCTTCAAAAATATAAGATAGATATATATGGTGAACGACAAAATATGCATTTGAAAATTTAGTTTCTAAATCTATATATTTTTTTTTTATAAAAACGCTCTTACAGTTTTCGAGTAATCGACTTGTCAAGTTAAAGAAGATTGAAAATTTTCCGTTTTTGTAGTTTGTAATACCTTTTATCTTAAAAACTGCAAGTGCTAGTTATGAACAATAAGCAATACTTCAAGTCTTTGAATATCCTACAAGTGTTTATAATTGGACTGTGGATTAAATTCTTAATTTTCGTAGGTTAAATTTTCGATATTTTAGTATTTTAACCTGGGTTTCCTAATAACTGAAAATGTAATACTACAATGTCACTGTTTGCAGCTCAGTCTCTTTACTTATTCCTTGATGAAAATATTGGTTCAGTAGCACGAGATATTTTATTTTATGTAAAAAAAATCAGGAGTTTAAATGAACTTGGAGATTCTAAAGATGTTTTATTTAATGATTGGTGAGGTTTGAACAGAATAAATAAAAATATACGTACTCAAGTACGTATTTATGTGCCGCCAGGAGAGTTTACAGATTAACTTGAACGTAAAATATCGTCAGATATATTGGAAAAGTTTAATTTACATACCGAAAGACAAGTTGGTAAAATAATTTGAAAATATTGGTTCAGTAGCACGAGATATTTTATTTTATGTAAAAAAAAAAAATCAGGATTTCAAATGAACTTGGAGATTCTAAAGATGTTTTATTTAATGAATGGTGTGGTCTGAACAGAATAGAAAAAAATATACGTACTTAAGTACATATTTATGTGCCGCCAGACCAGTTTATAGATTAACTCGAATGTAAAATCTCGTCAGATATATTGTAAAAGTTTAATTTACATACCGAAAGGCAAGTTGGTAAAATAATTTGATATTTTGACATGAAGTTTATTGACAAAGTATATAAATGAAATCGATACGAAAATTAAATATGCTATATCTATAAACAAATAGTGAGTCATTTGTAGCACCTTGAAAGCCTGTAAACGAAACAAATGAGTTTGAAAACATTGAATAAACTTATTGAACTGTACTGAAGTTTTATTTTACAAAATGTTATTCACGCAAAACCGCTTCGACTTCAAGGGACTGGAGCCACCGCTGATTCTTTTTTAAGGCTTTGAAATAAGTTTTCGTATTATTTGAACAATATAACTGCCAAATCAACTGTTTATGTCTGCAGTGGTGGATTAACCGGAACGGTTGGGTACACTAGAGATCCTGAATGTACAGTTACGGGTATTTTAAAGTCCAGTTCGGAAATAGGGGGGTTACAATATTTGGCAATTTGAAGCGTGTTGCAAATATAACATTTAAAATCTTATAATAATAAGGTATAACATTGACCTATAATATAAAATTAATAATAAGATATGACATTGATCTGTATTGCAACTGTAGTATAAAAGATTTGAAATTCTTTAAGACATTATTGGGAAAAACTATTGAACTAGAAAGACAGTGCACCAACGTTTACATCGAATGTTTGGTGCCAGTCATTTGTTTGGCTATAAGAAAATCAGTACTGTGTCGAAGAAATTCCGTGTCATTTGGATATAATTTCTATCAATTTTTTGAAGGAAAATAATCATACTGGAACGTTAACTTTTTTAAACAAGTGTATTTCGATGTATTTACCTTTATAGCATAAGTTTACATATTTACTGTATTATGGTAAAATATTCATTTGGCGACTGTAGAATTCAACAATTTTAGGATCATTAGAATTTAGCAACACAATAAAATGTGTGAAACTTGAACTAATATGTGATGGGTAAAGCCCAGATTTTGATGAAATCTGCATTTTTTTATATTTTTTCGAATTTTTGCCTTTTATGGGCATGTTTTAGCATTTTCAGGGCATTTTTAGCCTTTTTGAGGCGATATTCAGCATTTTTATAAGATTTCCTATATTTTTTTCATTTTCAGTTTTCTATACTTTCTGTTGCAATGGGTGTTTTTGTTAATTCCCGTCTTAGCATCTTTACAAACAAACCCCTGGGGTCGCAACACTTCCTCCCGTTTTGTGATGCAAACAGGTATTTTACAATAGGTTACATTGACAAAGTTAGTGAGGCCATTAAGAAGGCTAAAGGTAAGGTTGGGCATTGTATAATTGCCAAATTAAACGATGTTTCGTGTAAAAACCAGGGCTTCAAAACTTTGAAGAAAATGTTTCTCATCCTAACTGGTGAAGATGAAACTTTTGATACCGAGGAAGAATTGGACGTAAGCGAATCCGTTTTTTCCAAATATGCACCTATCACATCCGTAGATGTTGAAAGAAGCTTTTCATGGCATAAAAATTTATATTCCGACAATAGAAGATCTTTTACATTTGAGAACAGTAGGAAACACCTAATAATTCAATGTAATTCAGATGTTATCATGGGAAATTAAATTGTCGCAGTTCAGGATAGTAAAAGTTATAAGTCAGGTATTTACACATATAAATTTTTTATTACAACAATTTAGATTATTTGTATTTACTCAAAACTTTCGAAATTTGCATCATGAATTAACTAAATTTATTTTTCTTGTCGTTCTTTTTTTAAGTTCATGATAATGTAAAACTGTAAGGACATTATTTAAAGACATTTTTTCACTATTTTAAGGCCATTTTTAGTGAATTTTTAGGTCATCAAAATCCTCGCCTTAGATGAGACAGCTCATATATATATATATATATATATATATATATATATATATATATATATATATATATATATATATATATATATATATATATATATATATCATCACATATTTTCATCACATATTAGTTCAAGTTTATTATCTATTACATTTACTACTTCCCCTTCTATTACATTTACTCCTGATGGCAGTGATATTAACAAAATGGTTTGAATATATCAGGGTGGAATTTAAGGGTCTAGTTACACATTTTTTTTCGCTACGCTACTGCTTTCTGTCTCTCGTCAAACATTCTTGACTAAGTTATATACAAAATTTAGTTAGTTTGAATTTGAGAAGGTAAGATAGAGGGAAGGTCAAAATATGGAAGAAATGCACTCTTTCTACATTCTGCAATTATTTACAAATATATGCTAATTGAAGTATAAGATGTTTAAATGATTATTCTTATTTTGAACTTTATATCATAATTTTGTAATCCCCAGAAAATTCTTTTAAATTATGGTAAATCTCGTATAAAATGTGCTCGAATTAGTGAGATTTTATTATATTGAAGTGTATATATGCTATCCAGTTTACATTTAATAAAATAAAAATGTATAAATATAAAATAAATGTATCCATTTGAGGTTAAATGTTCGTAAATTAAATAAAATAAAAATCTTTAAAACAAATATGGTCCCTGGAGCTTCTGTTTCTTCAGGGACCAGACACTTACGCTTCATAGCTTAGGCTTCATAGCTTCACACGAAGATTCGTGAGCTTCATAGTAAATTCGTAACTGTACGTCCTGCACCGTTTTTTTTTTCTTATATATATAACTGACAAGTTTTCATTTAATCGAAGCTGCTCTTGCAGTATAGCGATTATAATATATGTGGATTTACATCATATTTGTAACACATGGATTCTTGTGGTACACCTGATCAATCTTTTATAGCTCTATGCGAAAAGATAATATGAAAAAATATTGTTTATTGTCTGTCACTTGTCTGTTGGTAAACATTTTTTGTAAATCATGTTTCTTATATTACTTTATAATATAGTGCATATGTAGAAATTTCAGTGCAAAATGTTTGTACGTAACATAGCGAACTACAACAATCTCTCGTCTCTTCAACAATAGTAAATCAAATTTTTGCAATTTTATCAATTTTTTTACAATTTCTACAAATTTTTACAACTCACAACCTTTTCCATTTGAAGAAATCCTTGGAAATATTTTGTAATATCTCAGGGAACGGTTGATCCATAAAAAAGTTCGTTTGGTTAAACTACAAAATATATGTGTAAAGCAGTAGGTCTAGTAAATAATATTAGTTCATATTTTTGAATAAGATGTTACAAGAGTATTTAATGTCTATTTATATTTATTAATTACTCTTAATAATAAATGATATTTTTTTACATATGGATTTCTGGTTACAAGTAAACGTGTTTATATTTTGAAATCATTTTGTGTTAATATAATTGTTTTTTTAATGAAGTTCTTGAACGAAAAAGCAAGTTACATTTTACTATTTTATAATACCTTCACAATTTAAAATGATACATGATTTAATCAAATAACATTTCGTTTAATCATATGCTAATTAATATTAAAGTCGGTGATTGTGTTTTAAAACACAACTTGATTCCAAATCGGAAAAAAAATGTTAAGTGTTCCACTTCGTAGAACATTTCCTAACACATTATCTTAACGTAATCTGTCTTCAAAGCAAAATAAACACAATAAAAACATTGTTGAAAGTTGGAAAACAACCACGTTAAATTTATGAATCCTTCTTGACATCTTTCATTTTAGATGTTCATAAGAATTTGATACCCAGGTAAGAACAAAAGAAGATGACATCGATCTCTGACATCCGAACGCTATTAAAGGCTATCTGTTAAGATGGAAACTGATCGTAAACATGACTGCCTTGGAGCAAAAAACACATAAAGCCAGTTTGGGTGGAATAAACTTATTTTTTCGACACTCCTTTCGTTATGGCTTAAGGAATCATCGCTGAAAGTATGTTTTGGTTTATTTGAGTGTCATTCTTTTTTTTTTGATTTCCACATTTTATAACGAGTATTATTATATTTGAACAATAAATAGCGAATTGATTTGATATTAGCTGCAATGCTCGAAGACACTGGTCGCTTTTTAGTCATCACACATAATGTTTATAGAGCCTGAAATAAAAGATTTGTTTCTTAATTGCACTTTTCTACCCAGTTGAATTGACTGCGCTCGGAGCAGAATAAGTCACTGATGGTACTCTTAGCTACCTCGACCGACCCGTACTACCTCTAAAAAATCTGATGTGGGCAGCACATGACTTTCCCTGCAAACTTATATCCACGTTCTATTTATTTCAATTAAATTTAATTCACTTTTAATTCAATTTTCGTTCTCATTTGATAACTGGACTTATTTTCAAAGGTGGCGTGGAAAAATACGAAAAAAACTAATATATCTCGAGAACGGCTAGTCCTAGTGTAATGGGATTGGTCTTATTCTTTTCGTCGTTAAAAATTACGCATTAAACAAGCATTTAATGGATATATTTGAGAATACGTAGCTTTTTAGTTTAGATTTTGACAATTTTTGCGAGCCATTCTGCAAAAAAAGGCAGGTTATTTTTTTCTGAATCGTACCAAAATCTAATCAGCACCAGGGTGACCTATACGTGGCTCATCTACCGAATTTTGTGAAATTCGGTCCATTAGTTTTTCAGCTAGAGTGGATACAAGCTTTTGCGGGCTATTTCGCAAAAAAAAAGGCGGGTTCTTTTATTCCGAATCGTACCCAAAACTAATCAGCACCAGCCCCGCCCACAAGTGACTTAACTACAAAATTTTGTGAAATTCGGTCCATTAGTTTTTTAGTTAGAGTGGATACAAAATCTGCATAGACAGACAAGCAGACAGACACACAGACACACAGACAGACAGACACACACACAGACGTCACGCTAAAAATGGTTTTTTCGTATTCTGAAGGCCTCGAAACGTGTAGATCCGTCGAAAACTCGAGTTGCGATTTTCGGCATGATTCCAATACTTTCCCTATGCATTACCATGTATTGCAGGGAAAGTGAAAACATCTAACGAAATAAAAAATCTGATGTGGGCAGCACATGACTTCCCCTGCAGACTTATATTCACGTTCTCTTTATTTTAATTAAATTTAATTCACTTTTCATTCAATTTTCTTTCCCATTTGATAACTGGACTTATTTTCAAACGTGGCGTTGAGAAAATACGAAAAAAACTAAAATATCTCGAGAACGGCTAGTCCTAATGTAATGGGGGTTGTTCTTATTTTTTTTTCGGTAAAAATTGCGTATTAAACAAGCATTTAAAGGATATATTTAAGCATACGTAGTTTTTTATTTTAGATTTTGGCGATTTTTGATGGCCATTTTGCAAAAAAAGGCAGGTTATCTTATTTTCGAATCGTGCCAAAATCTAATCAGCCCCAGGGTGTCCCACAAGTGACTTATCTACCGAATATTATGAAATTCGGTCCATTAGTTTTTCAGCTAGAGTGGATACAAGCGTGTTCTGGCCATTTTGCAAAAAAAAAGGCAAGTTCTTTTATCCCGAATCGTATCTAAAACTAATCAGCACTAGATTCGCCCAAAAGTGATTTACCTACCAAATTTTTTGAAATTCGGTCCACTAGTTTTTTAGTTAGAGTGGATACAAAATCTGCACAGACAGACAGCCAGACACACAGACACACACACAGAAGTTACGCTAAAAATTCGTTTTTTCGTATGCTAGAGGTCTAAAAACGTGTCGATCCGTCGAAAACTTGAGTTGCGATTTTCGGCATGATTCCAATATTTTCCCTATACATTACCATGTATTGCAGGGGAAGTAAAATGAAAGTATTCCCCTCCCCTAATAACCTCGTTGAATAAATATTCTTAGTTTTAATTTCGTATCGTTCTTGATTTTATTCCATATCGTAAAATTTTGGGACACCTTTCGATTTGTTATTAAATATATTACTTATCCAATTTGAAGCACATAACTATAATATTGAGATAGTTAGAATTTCGAACTTATAATCCCAGTATTATCAAAAATTTCGAAATTTTGGGCTGTTGTTTTTACAGATCATTAAAAATATATTACACATTTAAATGTTTCATTTTCACAACTTTCATTTTAAGAACCGTACCTCATATTTAAGACAATCATCTACTTTCTAAACCCAGAATTCGTGTTCTCAATCTCTGTACTGATTCGCATGCACACACGCGTACGTCAGACGAGTTTTAAAAATGTAGACTAGTGAGGAAGGGTCAAAATCGACAGGGAATATAATGACATAGATCAGATAATTATTGATTGTTTAGGTGTTTCCAAATGTCGATAGACGAGCAGAGAACTGTGCTTAGACACAAATTTGATATTTATTCAGTTATCATATCAATTACTTTTCTGGACTATTGTATTTTATCTTCAATGATCTTTCTAAATGGTAACATCTAGATTTATTTTACCACTGAACAATTATCTTATGCCTCGATTATTTTTATACTGTTCACAACTGGAATAGAAACACCATAAAGTTGTAGGTGTAGCTTTATGTAAATCAGGTAATAGAACCAGCAAGGAGAGATATGCAAATGATGCACAGTTTCGTTACGCATAGTGACGTAACACATTGCCGAGCAGCATAAAAGTGTCAGGTCAAGGAGGAGCGATATCACAGCAAAATTGTAGCGTCATTGGTTTTAGGTTGTAAAAATTATCACAGTATGCCAAGAGTACGTCGAAGTACCAACGTCAACGGAACGGCAACAAATAATTGTTTTACGTTAGGATGGAATGAGCCTTCGAAGGATCGCTGAAATATTGGGTCTTGATGAAAGCACAGTTCAACGGTGTGTGTTACGGTTCATGAGAAACAACTAAACGACACAAAGATCAGGTCGAGGAGCTTCCAGGTGTACCACACCACGTGAAGATCGTATGCTTCTGAGAAGAGTTGCGCGGAATCCGTTAACTACAGCAACTGTGGCATTTTCCTCAACGACATTTATCCCGAACAACAGGTAACGTGGTATGGAAGCAAACTATTCGAAACCGTTTGCATGACGCAGGACTCCAAGGAAGACGACCTTTTCGTCACCTGCCGTTTCAACGACTTCAACGGGCATGTCGCCTCCAGTGGTGTCAAATGTGATGCAATTAGTCGACAAAATGGCGAAACATTCTGTTCACGGATGAATCACGATTCTGTTTTGGCATGCTAGAAGGCCGTACTCGCGTATGGCGGACCTTTCAACAACGCCACCAGGAAGCTTTCGCTATCAGTATCTACACAGTCCCCCTATGTGGTACCATGGTTTGGGGTGGTATAACATTTGGTGGACAAATACACTTGGTCCACGTTTCTGGTAGCATCACGGCTCAACGATACGCCTCTGACATTATGAGACCTGTAGTACAGCCATATGGGCCAACCAGCCCTGGACTATTTTTTCAGCAGGATAATGCCAGGCCACATACTGTACGAGTAACTAAGAATAGTCTTCAAGGTTTTGGTATCCTGCTTTGGGCGGCATATTCTCCGGATTTGTCGCCAATTGAGCATATCTGGGATATCATGGGTAGCCGTTTAAGAGAACTCCCAATTCCAGCAAACCATGTTCAGTTATAAGCCCAATTGCATGCTGTGTGCAATGCCATCTCTCAGCACACCATTGATCATTTCATTGACGGGATGCCTCGTCGTATTCAATCCTGCATAGCCGCTCGCGGTGAGCCTATTTCATATTGATCTAATGTAAATAAAGTTCCATATTTTCTTTTTTCAGGTAAGGTTTTTTGATCATTTGCAAATATCCATTTTACAATTTTATTCTGTAAATTTCATAAGGATACATCATGTTGTGATTTCAGTTGTGAGCAGTGTAAAATGAAGCGTTTTTCACATGCTGAATGATGCAGAAATAAATTTCAGCCCAGTCTCATCAAAATGGTGTCACTTAGTGTTAAAATATTATAACAAGAAAGATCAATCATGCATAAAGCATTGATTATGAAACACTTTCCAACTGTGCAATTTTATTTAAACAGCTTTAAAATGCAATACATTCAGCGGAAATATTTTTAAAATTATCACAATACTAAATTTATTACATTTGAAAACTTAAAACTTCACTGAAGAAAATGAAATTTATTCAAATGACGTACGTCATTGAAATATAAATCGTCTGGTTCTCTATGTAAAAGCTATAAATATTTCAAAGCTGAAAAATCGTCTGTTTTTTATATAAAATCAATGAATGCTTCATTCATATCAGCTATATTGCAGACTCCAGACGCATACAACACTATATGAATATAAGTGTAAATGAATAATATCACCAAATTAGTTTTGGGTTGAACCCGGCCCCATAGGATTCAATGTATTTCATTTTTTTAACCCGGGTTCAACCCAAAACTAATTTGGCGATATTATTCATTTACACTTATATTCATATAGGGCCCACAGACCGTCTGAACAATATACTAAAATTTCATTTTGAAAAAAGTCATTTTTACGGCAGTTATCGTGCGAACGGACAGACAGACAGACAGACAGACAGAAAGAACAAAGTCAGAAACTCTTTTCAACTTTGTTGTAAAGTGTTAAAAATGTACCATAAAACAACCTAAGATTCAATATAACAAGTATAACTATTAAGGAAATCCGTAGGTGTGATTAGAATGCATAGAACAATTTCTTATGTGGACAGCATGGCTGTCCCTGCAGACTCATATTCGCATTCATCTTATTTATTCAATAATTCATTAAATTGAGTTTAATTACACAAAGTAACAGACATAATAATTTTATTTTACACATATTTTTCACTCTTAATGCAATTTTGGATTTCATTTGGTAACTAGACTTATTTTCAAAGATGCCGTAGCGGAAAGGCGAAAAAACTAAAATATCTCGAGAACGGCTAGTCCTAAAGTGATGGGGTTGATCTTATCCTTTTCGTCGTCAAAAATTAAGTACAAACTCAGCATTTAATTGATATATTTGAGCATCTGTAGTCTTTTTTGTTTAAATATAACCACTCTTGCGGGGCATTTTGCAAGAAAAGCGGTTTCTTTTTCTCCGAATCGTACAAAAATCTAATCAGCACTAGGTTAAGCTACACGTGATTTATCTACCACATGTTGTGAAATTTGATCTATTAGGTTTTTAGCTAGAGTGTATACGGCAAATTTTGCCTGCCATTTCTAAAAAAAAAACGGCAGGTTCTTTTATTCCGAATTGTTCTAAAATATAATCAGCACCAGGGTCACATCCTATTTTGTGAAATGCGGTCAATTAGTTTTTTAGTTAGAGTGGATACAAAATCTGCACAGACAGACAGACAGACAGACAGACAGACATATAAACACGCAGACGTTAAGCTAAAATTAGATATGTTCTAGATGTCCTAAAACGTTTAGATTGTTTCAAAAACTCGAGTTGGAATTTTCGGCATGATTCCAATGTTTTCCCTATACATTACCATGTTTTGCAGAGAAAGTAAAATTTATATTGAAATATTATATAGATTGTCGTTTTATTGTCTAATATTATATTATCGTAATTCACAGTACTGCAGGATTGTCTTAAAATATGCAGGTTCTCTAAGAGTCCGTATCAGAGGAACTTTCTCGAGAATTAAAAGAGTTATTCTTATTATTTTCTTTACAATATATGGAGAGGGGAGGTAATATGCAAAAGTACAGGGAAATTATTGGAATCGTGTTGAAAATAGCAATTCGAGTTTACGAAGAAACTACACGTTTTGGGACTTCAAGAACACGAGAAAACTATTTTAAGCGTGACTGTCTGTGTGTGTGTGTATCTGTGTGTGTGCGTATCTATCTGTGCAATGTATATATTTGCTCTAACTCAAATGGGTCAAATTTTATAAAATTTTATGGGTAGTCGCTTGTGTGTGACTCTGGTACTGATTAGATAATGGCACAATTTGGGAGAAAAGAATCCGTCTTTTTATTGCGAAATGGAATGCAAAAATCTCATGTATTCACTCTAGCTAAGAAATTAATTGGCCAAATTTTGCAAAATTTGTTTAATAATTTATTTGTAGGATATTTTAGTGTAGATTATATTTTGGTACGATTCGAAAAAGAGAAACCTGTTTTTTTACGAAATGGCCCACAAAAATCTAAAATAAAAGACTACGTATGCTTTAATGTATCAGTTAAATGCTTATTTCATACATAATGTTTGACGAGGAAAAGAAAAAGATCCACTCCCAGTGCTGTAAGATTAACCGTTCTCGAGATATTTTAGTTTTTTCGCTACGCCAACTTTAAAATAATTCCAGTTACTATATGAAAACGAAAATTGAATGGAAAATGCAAATTCAGTGTCATTTAAAATAATTGTGGGAGTTTTTGTGTGCAATTGAATTCATTTTAATGAATTATTGAAGATTGAAGAAATAAAGAAGTATGAATATGAGTCTGGAGAGAAAGTCATGTGCTGTCCACATCAGATTTTTTAAAATTAAATACGGCTTAAGTAGGCAAGTGGGGGAAATGAACTTGACCTGCAAAAGCAATAATCATATTGGATTTACTCAAATAGCATGCATGCTCCTGGAAATAGATTAAACACACCTTAAGTATTTCAAACAAAATTTATTCTCAGCTTTTCATCACAAACTTATTTTTTCTCTTTTTGCAATAATGCTCAGCTTAATCTATTCACTCTTTAGAAAGCATTCTTTTAACGCGAAATAATGAATATTTTTTGCATTTTATAATTAAAATTTCCGCATCGCAAAAGAGTTAGAAAGCTGAAAAAATTTAAGAAAAAGGTACATAACCCCTTACCTTATTTAAAGCAAGCGTCAACACACATGTTCAAGTCATTATTTTTTGCTGTATTTTTGACTTTGCACTTCGTCAAGTACATTGGTAAACTGATTTTAATTTATGTCTTTAGTACATAACATCAATAAAACGATGTTAATTGATGTCAAGCAACTTTATTAAAGGCGTTAATTTTGTGTGAAATAATTTTTGCTGATTCACATTTAATGGAGCATATTTTCGTGATAACATTTTTATGTAGGATGCTAAACTTCAGAAATTTATCGAATATATAAAGGGAAAAAATTAAATTATGCCCTTTAAACTGAGCACCAATGAAACGTTTTTAATTTCTGTCGAGATATTTTGTGTCAAAGCTTCAATTCTTTTAAGTTCATTTATACATAAATGAAGAGAATTTTTGTGTCCTTCATTTGCATTAAATCCTTTAAACTTGAGGAAACCAGTACATTTTCCTTTTTCTTAGTATATTAAAAATAGGAGCACTAACCAGACAAGTTTCTAATTTATATATTTAACGAAATTGGATGTTTTTGAATACTATATTTTGTGAAAGTATTTTGACGGGGTGGCAGTTTGTTTTAGAGTTTTTGATGGTAGAGAACGTTTCAAATATCCCTGAACTCGAATAGATCGTTTTTGAAGTGATGTTTGTGTGTGTGTTTGTGTGTATGTGTGTGTCAGTGGGTCTGTGGAGTATGTTCGATCTCACGAACAAATAGGGTGTTTCGAGCGAAATTTGGTACAAAAATTACAATCAGTGAATACTGAAAACATATTAATTTTAAACGCAATCAAATGTTCGGGAAACCCCAAATTTAAAAATGAAATTTAGAAAAAATTATCAAAAATCTGAACTTTTAATAATGTTACGTAAATATTTATTTCTCATCCAATTTTTCATTAGAAAACGGACATAAATTTTAAAGCGTTTTCATAAATCGTTTTCGAGTTATTGTATTTAAAATTAAAAAAATATTATTATCTATTGTGAAACATGTTCTATTTTCATATGTGATATAATGCGATAAATTTGTTAACATCATTCTCATGCAACATTTCTTTCACTAAAAAATGTACTTTGTGTAATAGTTTTATATTTTGACGCAAGAACTCGCCAACAGTCGTTTACATATAAGAAATGCTCCTCTTTGTCTCTTTCGCTTGGCGATAAATTTGGTGGATTATTTGACAAATTTAGAGAAATATTGCCAACTTGGCGATAATTTTGCTAGACTGATTAAAATATCGTTAAAATAAAAACAAGAATGATCAATCATGTATAAAATATTGATTATGAAACACTTTCCAACTGAACTGCAATTTAATTTATACGTCTCTAAAATGCGATACATGCAGCGGTGATATTTTTTTAATAACCACAGAACTATGTATAATAATTTACTTTACTTGAAAACTTAAAACTTCATTGAAAAAAATGAACTTTATTCAAATGATGTAATCGAAATATAAATCGAATGGTTCTCTATGTAAAAGCAGTGCATATTTCATTCATACACTTTTATTCCAGACTCAGAGTTAAATAATTTTGCGTGAAAATAAGTAATCAATTGTTATACAACTCATCTTACAATCACTTGTTTATAATCTGCATCCATTAAAATTAGGCTTCTTTGTAGATATAATCAAAGTTTGATGATCATTTAAAATAAAAAATATTGTAATTGCGTTGGCGCAGAATATAGATGCACATGAAATACGCAAAACTAAAGCGGTTTTAGGACGGCTGCAACACTGAATATAAATTTAAAGAAAGTTTAAAAATCCCGCTTTTGACACTGGGAAAAAAAGATGGATGCCATGTTTTATTTTGAAGTGCGTCAGGTGATCTCGTCATATAATATGGGTGTGATTATTACTTTAATTTCCATTTTAAAAACTACCGAACATATTTTCTTCATTTTTTTATATAGTTTATGCGAAAATTTGAATATTTCCTAAAATTTTCAAAGTAAATTGTGAATTTGAACTTTGCTTAAAAATGTTTGAAAAATTAGGTCCCATAGGGTTCAATGTATTTCATTTCTTCAACCCTAGTTCAATCTAAAACTAATTGGATGATTTTATTCATTTACATTCCCATATGTCCACAGACCTTCTCAAAAACATACTAAAATTTTATTCTGGTAAAGTCATTTTTACGACAGTTATCGAGCGAACGGACAGGCAGACAGAATGAACAGTGTCATAAACACTTTTCAACTCTGTTGTAAAGTGTTAATAAGTAAAATTAATAAGTCTAATAATTATAATAAGAATATTAAAAACATTTTCACTCTAATATCTAATTCTATTCTCTTTATGGAATTACTCATATGAAATATAATCTATGGCAAAGTTTATATTGTGTTTGAAAATGAATAGTTTTTCACGATGTATGACGGATGAAAGTGCTTAATTTCATGGATTTAGATTTTAAAAAATATGCTCATAACATTTGTTATTTTTCAGAAATAAAATTTATCTAGATAAAATATATATTGTTCTTTAGGAAGAGTTTGTTTGAAGTATAAGACAAAAATTAATAAACTCTGAAAACTACTTGGATATAATGTGCTTCAAGTACACAGAATTAGGCATAACAAAAAAATGTATTCGCCCGATTAAATATTGTTTATCATTTCTAGTTTTTTCTGAAAGAAAAATACAGTTATTTCAAGGAAACTATTAAAAAAATGGTTATTTTTATTGCATAGTTTTCGTGTCAAACGCATACATGCAAGGCATTAGTTTTTACAGATGTCTTGACAACTGTGCTAAATATATTAATGTATATTAATATATTAATGTATAGGAAAATATTGGAATCTTGCCGAAAATCACAACTCGAGTTTTCGACGGATCTATACGTTTCGAGACCTCTAGAGTACAAAATAACTATTTTTAGCATGACATCTGTGTGTGTGTGTCTGTCTGTGTGTCTGTGCAATGTATTTATCCACTGTAATTAAAACACTAATGGACCGAATTTCATAAAATTTGGTATGTAAGCCACTTGGGTGAGAACCTGGTGCTGATTAGTTTTTGGTAGGATTCGTAAAAACAGAACCCGCTATTTTTGCGAAATGGACCGTAAAAATGTCCTGTATCCACTTTAGCTAAAATACTAATTGACCAAGTTTCACAAAATTTGGTAGATAAGTTACTTGTAGGATTATCTGGTGCTGATTAGATTTTGGTATGATTCGGGAAAGAACAACCTGCCTTTTTTACGAAATGGCCCGCTAAAATCTAAAATAAAAAAACTACGTATGGTCGTATATATCCATAAATTCTTGTTTTATACTTAGTCTTATTCTTTTCTTCGTTAAAAATTAACTCCATTACACTAGGACTAGCCCTTCTGGAGATATTTTAGTTTTTCGTATTTTTTCTACGCCACCTTTGAAAATAAGTTCAGTTACCAAATGACAACGAAAATTGAATTAAAAATGAATTAAATTTAAATAAAATAAAGATAACGTGATATAAGTCTGCAGGGAAAGTCATGTGCTGCCAACATCAAATTTTTAGTTTTAGGGCGGGATTTTTCTGTCGTAACATTTTGACCTTGATAAAATGCAGAAATGCATTTTCACTCATAAATTTCAATTATGAGGAGCAATTATTGGATAAATTTAATATCTCATATGTACAGGGATATTTCTAATAGGCAAATTTATGTCATAAAAATGACAAGATTAATAAAAAGATTGTTATAGGGTACTTTTCCAAAGCTGAATCTGGCTTATAATTCTCAAATTGTGTAAGAAATTTGTGATGAGAGATGCCACATAACTATATTCCTTCATTACCACTTAACCATGAGAGATGAGAGATGCTACATAACTATATAACCTTCATTACCATTTTATGCCAGTTTCCATTTTGGTATATGATCAGTTATATTATTATTCCTTATTTTATAACTCTTATTTTGTGAAAGGGATTTTTAATACATTTAAAACAAATTAATATTGAATACAATATCTTCACCGAAATCTTTAAATATAAGTTCTTTAAAACACAGACATTGGTATTCAAAAGTTTTACAACCTATTTATAATTATAAAACAAGTTTTGGGTACACATTCTCTGGAATAGATAAGATAAGGAAAGTAAATTTTAAAAGTATTCTAAATTTTATTTATAACGTATCAGATGTATTGTATTACATTTTAGTCCTAATCTCTTTCCCGAATCTCACTTTCATTATTACCTCATAGCTAATTAATAAAGCACCATACACGGTTAGATGGTTATATTGTTTAAAGTGATACAAGTATAATTACAGTAGGATAAATACAATAAGCAAGTTATCTTGAAGAATCAAGACGTAGAAGAAATTTAAATTGCTATGGAAAAGTATAAGTTACAGGAAATTCTACAATCTAATAAAAAATAAATATTTACGTAACAATTTTAAGGTCGAAGTAAACATATTCGTAGTGGCTTGTCCTTCGTGAAATCTGTACTATTAAACGCTATAAGAATAACCGTGTCCCGTAACTAGCCCGAATTCCTTTTATTTCGAGTTGCGAATTTAATAATTGACCTAGGATATCAGGTTTTTTTTAATGCTTTCGATATAAGAAAGCATTTGAAATATTAGAATATATCTTATTTCGAAAAATTAGCTATATATTTTAATAGTAAAGTAAGAACTTCCTTTAAAATGAGTTTAAAAGAAGGGACACGTGAAAATATATCTCCTATATATCTATAATAAAGTTCGATCCTATACATCTATAATAAAGTTCGATCCTATATATCTATAATAAAATTCGATCCTATATATCTATAATAAAGTTCGGTTCTCCATTTTCTGTTTGAATACATTTTTTTATTTGAATATATTTTGAAATAAATTTTCTTAAGCCTCTGGAATTTGGATTTTTCAAAAGTTTCTATTTTTTATAGATATATTTATAAACAAATTTTTCAAATATCTTCCAGTATTATCAGAATTGCTCATTTTAAAACTATTACTAAGAAAACAGTTTTTGAAGTGCGGTTTTGAAAATGTGTCCTTTTGAACCCTCGTTTCTTAGATCTGGAAAACAGCAATTGTTTTTGTTATCCCTTTATGTGATAATTTTTTACAAACAAATTAAAGATTCAATAACCTTCATTTCAAAGGCTCGTAGCACACGTACGGAAAATAAGTAAGTTATCATGTCTTTCGACTTGAGATTGAGCCTTTCCCATTGTTTAAAAGAGGTCTGTAGATTTCACAACACAATCTGTGGGTGATTCCTGTTTGATTATAGCTGGGGGAATATGAAAGTTCTATTAAGGTCATTTTAGTTTAATTCTGAGGCGTTTCTATCTTTTCGGGTTCGGGGACTCTTATTTTTACTCGGGAGCAGAGGGCGGCTGAGTGGAAAGGGATTGACCTTATTTTTAAAATCTGAGATTTTATCAATCTTAGCGATTCTTGCCCCGATTTCAATGCAATTTTAACGTTGTATTTTCTACTCTGCAGTGGATCCACTCGACCACATGTTTACGCTGAATTATGACCTACTTTTGTTGCCTTGCGACCTCCGAGACTGCTGCGCGAGCGCAGAACTTGCTAATTGCTATAAAAAGTGGTTCAACGCTAGCTGCAAGCACCATAGCTAGTTAAAAATTAATTGCCGCGCAAAACTACGATTTTGAACATGACCTTTATTGCAAATGGTTTCACGATAAAGGTAATTTAAATAGATTCATAAAATATTATGGACTTGTGTTTATCACAGCGGGTCAAAAGGAAGGTTTTGTCAAACAGGCGACCAAAATTTTCTGTGAGAACGGTGGTAGATAATCAGCAAATAGTTTTCTATTTTTGATGCTATGTTCATATTCAGTCACCTTCATATGCACAAAATATTTTCTATGGCAAGTATAAAAATTATAGTCGTTGTCACTGGAGATAAGATATCTCACATACACCCCAGACAGCTTTAAAGAATTGAATGCAATTTAAAGAACTGCATGGAACGCATTAAATAATTTTGTCCATTCTGATTTCTCAAGACCTCCGCGGACTGTGAAGTAGCCCATCAAATACAAAAACAAAATCAAAGTAATATATCTATGAAATAGAGCTAGAGAGATAGATAATAGTTTTCTAAGGATATCGAAAGTCGTATGTAAAAAAAGCCTTCTGGGAAATATCTCAGGTTGGTCCTTAGTGTAGATATTGAAAGATGATAAATTTGAGAGAGAAACAGAGGTGCAAACTGAAGACAGCAGGTATGCTAAGAGCAAGCACTACAAGATTAGGTAAAATCTAAGACAACTGCAATCTCGAAAATAAAAAATATGATGTGAGCAGCACATGACTTTCCCTGCAGACTTATATCACGTTATCTTTATTTTATTTATATTTAATTCATTTTTAATTCAATTTTCATTCTCATTCGGTAACCGGACTTATTTTCAAAGTTGGCGTAGAGAAAATACGCAAAACTAAAATATCTCGAGAACGGCTAGTCCTAGTGTAATGGGGTTGGTCTTATTCTTTTCGTCGTCAAACATTACGTATTAAACGAGCATTTAATGGATATATTTGAGTATACCTTGTTCTTTAGTTTAGATATTGACGATTTTTGTGGGACATTTTGCAAAAAAAGGCAGGTTATTTTTTTCCGAATCGTACCAAAATCGAATCAGCACCAGGGTAACCCACAAGAGACTCATCTACTGAATTTTTGTGAAATTCGGTCCATTAGTTTTTCAGTGAGAGTGGATGCAAGATTTTGCGGGCCATTTCGCAAAAAAGGCGGGTTCTTTTATCCCAAATCATACCCAAAACTAATCAGCACCAGACTCGCTCACAAGTGACTTACCTACCAAATTTTGTGAAATTCGGTCCATTAGTTTTTTAGTTAGAGTGGATACAAAATCTGCATAGAGAGACAGACACACAGATACACAGACAGACAGACAGACACACACACAGACGTCACGCTAAAAATGGTTTTTTCGTATTCTAGAGGTCTTGAAACGTGTAGATCCGTCGAAAACTCGAGTTGCGATTTTCGACATGTTTCCAATACTTTCCCTATACATTACCATGTATTGCAGGGAAAGTAAAAATCTGATGTGGGCAGCACATGACTTTCCCTACAGACTTATATTCACGTTCTATTTATTTAAATTAAATTTAATTCATTTTTAATTCAATTTTCGTTCTGACTTGAAAACTGGACTTATTTTCAAAAATGATGTAGGAAAAATACGAAAAACTAAAATATCTCGAGAACGGCTAGTCCTAGTGTAATGGGGTTGGTCTTATTCTTTTCTTCGCTAAAAATTACGCATTAAACAAGCATTTAATGGCTATATTTGAGCATACGTAGTTCTTAAGTTTAGATTTTTATGATTTTTGCGGGCCATTTTGCAAAAAAAGGCAGGTTATGTTTTTTCGAATTATACCAAAATCTAATCAACACCAGGGTGACCTACAAGCGACTTATCTACCAAATTTTGTGAAATTCGGTCCATTAGTTTTTCAGCTAGAGTGGATACAAACTTTTGCGGGCCTTTTTCGCAAAAAAAGGCGGGTTCTTTTATTCCGACTCGTACCCAAAACTAATCAGTACTAGCCCCGCCCACAAGTGACTCACTTACAAAATTTAGTGATATTCGGTCCATTAGTTTTTTAGTTAGAGTGGATACAAAATCTGCACAGACAGACACCCAGACAGACAGACACACAGACACACAGACACACGGACAGACGTCACGCTAAAAATGGTTTTTTCGTATTCTAGAGGTCTCGAAACGTGTAGATCCGTCGAAAACTCGAGTTGCGATTTTCGGCATGATTCCAATACTTTCCCTATACATTACCATGTATTGCAGGGAAAGTAAAAATATGCACGAGACTGATAAGTTGTTTACATGTTCTCCACTGAAGGATATGCTGTTACAATTATACATATAGATATTTAAGTTAAAATAAAAGCATATGTTTTGGAAACAACCTTGAGAGTATTTCATGTCTTTTATCTTACCTTTAAACAACAGGCCAATACGTGCAACTCTCGCTCGAGAAGAACTGCTTATTTTCCGCAAAAGCCTATGTATACCAAGGTACTTTTATGTATACCACCTCCACGGGCGATAAGTCTGTGTCATCTTGAGGATTACATACAACGCATAACAGGGAATGACACCTGGAAAAGCTGGTTGTTACATAGTTATTGTGGTGGCAAATGATGGATGTAAAGGGAAAGGAGAAATGCCTGCATCCAAGAGCTATGCGATCTGAGGGTCAGCCCATGTGGACCCTATCACGGCAACAATATCTTGAGATAATACCATTCTCTTTTAAGAATATATTTTCATTTACCTCTATCGGCACAATATTCGCAATAACTGAAGTAAACCATAACAACAATATCTTGAGATAATACCATTCTCTTTTAAGAATATATTTTCATTTACCTCTATCGGCACAATATTCGCAATAACTGAAGTAAACCATAACAACAATATCTTGAGATAATACCATTCTCTTTTAAGAATATATTTTCATTTACCTCTATCGGCACAATATTCGCAATAACTGAAGTAACCATAACAACAATATCTTGAGATAATACCATTCTCTTTTAAGAATATATTTTCATTTACCTCTATCGGCACAATATTCGCAATAACTGTTCACTTCAAAATCTTAGTTTTGCCTAGCGATTAGTTCTCAATTTCACTAAGATCAAACCACTATCTATACACCTAACTGTTTAATTGTTTAATCCCTTAAATTATTAAACGTAAATATTTATATTTTATCAGATCGCAGTATTTTCCGTATATCCAAAGCCATATTTTTCAATGTCAAGATTTTTCAAAATAATTTTAATTTTGGATTTACCCTGTTGCAATTTTTCTTTGTAGTGTTTTCAACGAAAAGTTGTTTGATGTGAAAATTTTACCGGAGCTTTCAGCTTATACATGAGAAGTGATAAAAATGAGTAAAATATTCAGATGAAGAAATGAAGAAAATGAAGAAATGCACGGCGATAAAATGAAGAAATGCACTGCGAAAAAATGAAGAAATGCACGACGTGATTTATATTTTCTTTCTTCTAAGAAAAACTTGGCGACTTCAAACTTCTGCACACGCTTTGCTTGTTGGTGTTGTTGAAACCCAGACCGTCCGACTTACCAGAAAGGTGTATGGTAACTGTTTGGACGGTCGGGAAGTGCCACCCAATTTAGACCGGAACCCAGTGGGGGAGGCATCCACAGGGACCGTACCCTCCTTCCCCTACCAGCAACGTCTGTAGTTGTTTTAAAAAGACATTGATAATTATGTCGCGCTGAATTACAAGCTATTTTAGAAAGACACTAAAATGCTTGCATTACATCTCAGTTAAATTTTCCGTATATTAACCTCAAGATTACGAATTTGAAAAATAACATTTTTAATGTACGTTTTGCTCCATGCAACGACAGACTCCTCACAATGGATAGTTTTCTAACTATATGTTTATAAAATATTTTCCCTCATTTCGAAGATTATTACTATTGAGTTTGGTTAAAACTGAATCATTATTATATTTCAACATAAAGATTTTAACAAGGGCACTTTATGAAAGAAATACGCATAAATAGTTGTCTTAAAGTTACTGAAAATAAAAAATACTTTGAGATACAGTATAAAACAGTTGATTGAAGATATCAACAGATTTCGGAAGCAAATAAACGGCTTTCTCCACAGGACAGAAGGACACTGTAGCCACACCAACTGAAACAAGATTTTTGTCTATGAAGTTTTACACGCGCGATCTAGGGAGAAAAGCGATGCAAAGGAAGTTAAAAAACAAACAAACAAAGAACGCGTTAATTAATTGATAGATTTTAAAAGACCTGGTAGGTTTTCAAACCAACAGGAATGGATATATTTTAGCTTACACGACTGAAATAATTTACATTTCATGTTTCTAGTTTTCTGTTTGGCAATGCTTTTCTGTGTTACATGTATCTGACGAGAAAATGTCCTATTGGTTTGGTTTTGTGACTGCGCTGTCATTTGGTCCTGAAGGAGGAGGCAATTTTTCGTCTTCGAAACGAGTTGATATCTATAATCAGTTGTTACCTTTTGTAACTAAGGGAGCATTGTTTTTAATACTTCCCAACCTAGTTGCAAAGTAATTAAAGTGGTATCATGTCTACTTCAATATTTAAGCATAAATTGATGACACAAGTCATAGATAAAAAGATCATTTAATCAAATAAAACTATCCTCTAAGACGTACAAATATTAAAAGGCTAGAGCGATTTTGGGCATCACCGTGCCCTTCATTAGTGGTTATATTAGATATAGCCTCTGATGAAGGGTATGGTGATGCCCGAAAGCGCCCTGGTCTTTTAATATTTGTACGTCTTATAGGATGGTTTTACTTGATTAAATGACCTTTTTATCTATGATTTGTGTCTTTAATTTATGCTTAAATAGTTGTAAAGTGTTTATGACTTTGTTCATTCTGTCTGTCTGCCATTTTGCACGATAACTGCCGTAAAAATGACTTTATCAAAATGAAATTTTAGTAGGTTGTTGAGACGATCTGTGGGACACATGTGTGGTAGCGGTCGCACCAATCTGTAGTAGCGGTCACTACCACCAGCAAACATCAAAGTGGTTCGAAACAAAAACCCAGGGTACATTACGTTGCGTGCAATAATTTCCCAGTCTGGAAGAATTAAATTCCAGATGATAACAAGCAAGAGGAGAGAAAAATGAAGGAATGCGAGAATAAACACACATAGTTTTAGTCAAGCAAATAAAATATCTATTTATTAAAATTAATCAATTAAATCTTTCTCAATCAAAAAGGTATCTTTACTCATATTAGAAACATTCACAATTTACTCAATTCTTCAGATTATCTCAATACTGCAAATAACAAAGGCAATTAAATTATATCAACATTGAAGTTATGTTTAATTTGCATATTCCGTTGTGCCTGTTTTTCATTTAACAATTTTTCCTCCACTCGGAATTTGAATTTGAAAATTATGATACTAGGTTACATCAGACTTGAGTAAAACAATAAGAACCGGTAGATTTTCCCAAAAAGTTCATGGAACGGTTCAGGTCAGACAGTTCGTCTACCATTTCCTTCTATAATAGAATTAATATCCCCAGGTAGTCATCGGGTTGATAGTCCGAAAAGAAATCCTTCATAGCACACCGGTTTTTAGATTCCGCCAAACTTCGGAATTTCAGAATCAAGGGAGTTCTTAAAACAAAAAGAGAAATTTAGAAAAAGGGTCTAAAAAGTTGAATTTTGCAGGAACTGGACTTGCTTCATCTTCAGGGAATAGTTTCCTATCCGAAACAAATATTCCACCGACGAAAAATTAGCCATTTTGGCCAAAGCTTTGTCTTAATCTTAAGACAAACTTTCCGCACGTCTTCACCCAGCTAGGGCCGTCCACGAAGAGCGCAAACAAGCGAAAGAAAAAATCCAAAGTTCTCCAAAATGCCGCTTCCTGATTGGCAGGCAGAGGCGCGTCGAAACAGAAATTTCTCCTCTCCAGACTACGTCACACAACACAGAGACAGTGATCTTCCCAATATCAACTGCTCCGAAAAAAACACAGCTTTTAATGTAAAAGCAATCCGAACAAGGTCTAACGAAAATCCGGTACAGGCACGAAGGAAAAGAGCGCTTTTCTCTCAGCAAAACACAAAATGCTCATGGCGCACAGAATGGCGACATGACACCTGGTAATGTAAATGAATAATATCACCCGATTAATTTCGGATTTAACCCAGGGTGAAAAAATGAAATGCATTGAACCCTATGGAACCTAATTTTTCAGACATTTTTTAAGCAAAGTTTAAATACAACTATTGCTTAGAAAATTTTAGGAAATATTCAAATTATCACATAAAATGGTTAAATTTTCAGCAAAATATGTCAGGCAGTTATTTTTGTATTACAAATTGAAATAATAATTACACCTATGATATATGAAGAGATCACGTGACTCATTGTAAAATATAATATGGCATCCATATTATTTTCGTCATGTAAAAATCGTGATTTTTAGAGACCGTTTAAATTTATATTTACTGTTGCATCCGTCCTAAAACTACTTTGTTTTTGCGTTTTATCTGTGTATCTAAATTCTGGGCCAATACAATTACAATATTTTTAATTATTCCTACAATGAGGCCTAATTTATATGGCATGCAGAGCGTAAACAAATCAAGCGATTGTAAGATGCGTTGTATTAGAATTGCTGAATTTTTATCGAGTAAAATTATTTAGCTCTGGAGTCTGGAATATAAGTGATATGAATGAAATATTCATTGATTTTACATAGAGAAGCAGACGATTCGTAGCATTGCTTTTTTTGATGAAGTTTCCAAGTATAAAAAATTTTGTAGTACCGTGATCATTAAAAAAAATATGACTGCTGAATGTATCTCATTTGGAGATGTTTAAATAAAATTGCATTTCAGTTGGAAAGTGTTTCATAATCAATTCCTTATGCATGGTTGAGCTTTCTTGTTGAAAAATACTCTAATTTTGCGATTCCTTTATTTGATGGTTAATACGTGATACTGGTCTCATAATTTGCCTATCACAAAACATTTTTTTGAGAATACATTAGGTAATATTAAATATTGTTATGAAACTGGTTTAATGCCCCTTCTTCTTCAAATACTTTCTTTTCAAATGTTTTTACAAAAACAGCGCTTCACAAATTATTTATTCTCTGAGGTTTATGAACCCAATTCATTTCCTTACGAAGCCATTCAAAGCAACGAAATCAGTTTTTATTACGGGAAACACGATTTTGTCAGTCTTTAAGAAAACGTAGCAATTGAGATCGAACGTGTTTTGAGAGTTGAAAGTGTTTTTCGATCTGCACCATAGTAAATATATGTTAGAAGGTGCTTATGCCCTCTGATTAAATTAATACTCCAAAGAATAAAATTGCAAGCAAAGGCGAAATCATTAAGGATGTATAATGTAACAAATTAAGGATTACATGGTACCTAACATATAATTGCCACTAGTAAAATATTGTACATATCGAATTATAACCATTCATATGCAATTTTCTTGATCTTTCATGTATATATTATAATTTAATACGCAATCTAATTCATGCATTTCAGTGTGGCTTGAGTGGTGTAACTATTATGTTTGGGAGCAATCCAATTTGACATGTTCATCTCAATTTCCCTTGATTTTTGGTTTCAGCTCAAATAAAGTCTGACAGTCCAGAAGCATGAGAGAAATATCAGATCTGGGATTTCCATAATTAAATTAGATTTCAATTTCACTTATTTGAGTGATGTTCGAAAACCGAACTTTTCTGTACGGTAGTCCCCTAATCATGTCAAGAATCTATGAGATTTCTGAAATTTAAAACTGCAGATTTATTTATCCGTATAAAGTCTTTAAATAAAAGTAACTCATAAATTACAGAAATGGATCAAATATTAGCAAGAAGTGTTCAGGGATTCGAGCAATCAGTAAACAAACATTGGTCTGAGGCGAAACCAGTAAACTGAGATATCACAGTGTTTATATAGCATTATTATTTCGATTTTCCATTGGAAGTACTGTAATGCGTATATTTTTCTATGCCATACATCATTATTTTTTATAATTCAAATCTTCATCAAAACCTGGAAGAACAACCTTACTTGACCTCTTATAAGCACATTCTTACATTGTGCATTCGGTAAACAGGTTTTCTGCAATGATATCTATATATGCGTTCTTCAACTAATAGTTAATCACATTGTGCATTCGGTAAATATGTTTTCCGCAATGATATCTATATATGCCTTCTTCAACTAATAATTAATCAAATTGTGCATTCGGTAAACAGGTTTTCCGCAATGATATCTATATATGCCTTCTTCAACTAATAATTAATCAAATTGTGCATTCGGTAAACAGGTTTTCTGCAATGATATCTATATATGCCTTCTTCAACTAATAGTTAATCACATTGTGCATTTGGTAAACAGGTTTTTTGCAATGATATCTATATATGTCTTCTTCAACTAATAGTTAATCACATTGTGCATTCGGTAAACAAGTTTTCTACAATGATATCTGTAAGACCAGAAACAGTTCTCACATTTGATGAGACACTTTTATATGTGAAATTTATGGTGGCCAGAACGGCAGACAAATCTTGTAGTCTGGCTGTCACCAAGGTTTATTACGACGTAAACCTAAAGGTCAGAAGACTATAAATTTAAGGGTGCCATATCAGAGGGACTGAGCTGGGCCGTACTAAATGTGCAATGGTGCCATTGGGTAAAGAAGTAACCAAGAAGCGCCAAAAAGAAGTAAAGGCGGAGTTACCCCCCCCCCCCCCTCCCACGGAGGGAACCACAGCCTGTGACCCGAGAGCGAGAGCAAAGAAAAAAAAAGATGTCGACTTAAGAGCATACCACAAGAGACAACTATGGAATTTTGACTTAGAAGCACACCAAAAGAAACGATAAAGATGTCGACTTAGGAGCATACCAACAAACAACTATCACGATTTTGACTTGAGCAGACCAAGAGACAACCATGGGATTTTGACTTAGAGGCATACCAAAGAAACTATCACGATTTTTGACTTAGGAGCACGACTAGAGAAGAATGGAAAACCCAACAGATTTGTAGAGTGTCCCGTAGAGGTTCCAAATTAATGGAGATAGATCAATGTGTAAGTGCATTCAGAGTACGAGGAGGAGCCACACACCAAAGACCTATGGCAGTACTAAGACTGATGCAAGCCTTCGAGATATAATAAAGCCCAAGGCTAATTGGAAGGTATGTGCTCAGCAATTATCACAGGTCCTAGACACGATAGTAATTTTAAAAATTCTGGTCGCATATGTCCCCTCCGCTGCAATAAGTAATGAAAATAAATGTTGTTAATAAATGTTTTATTGTTTAAGTTTAGATGGTCTGATCAATTTGGCATTTTATTAATTAATTAGTCCTTTACAGGGCTCGCACGAAAGGTAAAATAATTGGAGGCTTTATAGCGGCACAACAAGCAATGTACAATTTAATACTAATTCCACTATATAAGAAATAATGGCCATGTCATCTTAATGAATTTAATATTAAAATAATAATTACTAAATGAATTTAATAGTTAAAAGTGTAACTTTAAGTTACATTTAATTTCGGTTGCTACAATATCTATATATGCCTTCTGTGGTGAGGTGAATTTTACCTATAAATACAATAAACTACTTAAACACATAAATACATTAAAGATACTCACCAAATAGTTCCACCAGGCTCAACCGCGTTAAAGTATAGTGGGGTCCGATTGGACCAAAGTACATTGCGTTTACTACAACAAAATAATCACTCCCATTTTTGTGGCCAACTACAATTTATTTATAGAACACATGAAATCTCAATTTTAAACATTAATATACAAAATACACAATTACAAAAGAGTTCCCAAATTACCTAAAACTTGACCTCGGGATGTACAATTTATTTTGCATGAATTTGCATATTTATAAAATCCAAATTTGTAATTAATTACTTTTTGTTAAGAACACAATATGTATATTCAATTTTGCTAAAACTCCCATTTATCATAACCCTGCCCTTACACTATTGGATTACATCAGTTACTTAAACATTCATGTACACATTTTAAAATCAATATATAATTTCCATACCTTCATACATAGGACTCTCACTGAGTGCTGTAGCTGACCTCTGCACGTAGGAAAGGGTGGCACAATTAATTGAATGTTTGATAGTTCATTTATTCCGATGGTTCGTGGAAAACACTACCAGTCCGGGAAACACTAGGTTGCATATCATCAGGTCATAAGTTATTGAAAAGTATTATTTTGGAGATGGGCACACTGTCCACTTTCCTTCTCCTCCTCTTAAACGATGGCTTGTCCCAGCGGCTCTTGAGTGAGCATGCGTACAGGTTTTGCCAAATATATATATACGTTTTCGTAGAGGCTTGTCTGCTGCTTAGGATCCCGGAATTGCGGCTCCGCAAACAGTCCTTACACGCAGTGTTACAGTTACCACGGCTTAATGCAGCTAAAGGAGCAAGGTCCTACACCGCGCCGTTTTAGTGGTAGAGCTGTGTTGCACTGCAACTAACAAAAACAAATGACGATGGGCATACTGCGCACTTTCCTTCTCCTCCTCTTAATGCGGCTTAGACCCAGCGGCTCTTGAGTGAGCATGCGTACAGGTCCTTGCCTAAAGAGTGGAGATCAGATACTTTATTTGTAGAGATTGACTGCTGCTTAGGAGCCCTGGATTGATGCTCCGCAATATTCCGTGCACACAGTATTTACGTAACCACGGCTTAAATGCAGCTAAAGGAGCAAAGGTCCTACACTGCGCCGTTTTGGTGGTAGAGCTGTGTGTACTGCAACCAATTAACACATGACGACCTTCTTCCATTTTCTGGTCGAACTGCCCGAAGAAAATGCGCCCTCGCGCTGAGTTAGGCTCGGCTCGATTTGGCTACGAGTCGCTTTCTATACCGGACCTACCACATCGGCTCCTCGGCAAAGGCATTGCCGCCCGAGATAGGAATCGCGGATGCCGGCTCAGAGAGGCATCAAAATACATGCCGGGTCGGGCTACACCGAAATACAAGTGCCCCGCACTTGGAGTGCTCTCTACTCGAGCTCAGAAAAGCAACTCGCTATTTTTTACATTTTCTAAAACATCCAAACTTTAAAAACAAGGGGAACGACAAAAACAGGGAGGAAATCCCCCCAACTCTCATTCGCTGTTCCCAAACGCTATAAAAAAAGAGGAGGTCCAAAAATGCTTCACCATTGGTCTAGAAGCGACGCTAATTTTTTATGCGTTCCACTAAAATACAAGAACCAGAGGGCATACAAAACCAGGGTGGTCCAAAATACCGGACACCGACGCGCGCCACACCTGACAGGGCTATAAATTTTCAAAGATTTGTAGCTCAACTTTGACATTTTGCTGCAATTAAATCTCTGAATATTTACAATCCATGTCAGTGCGCACACAACCCAACGGCGCCAACAAATCCCAATTCCGTCTGTGCAAAGGCCTAGCTATAAACATAAATCACCAAAACATAGTATACATTTCAATATATTTACACCATTCCCTTTTTTCCCAGGGTTATGTATCAAAATATGTGAAAATATTGTCACACCTTCTTCAACGAATAGTTAATCACATTGTGTATTCGGTAAACAGGTTTTCTGCAATGATATCTATATATGCCTTCTTCAACTAATATTTAATCATATTTCTCTAAAAATTCTTGAAATACAAATCATTCACTTATGGAGTCCTGATAATAATAAGTAGTGGATATTAAAGAGTTGAGGAATTAATAAATTAATTAATAATATAATAACTAATTAAATTAAAGCAATTTAGTATGTAATTGCAGTCTGACGTTAACTGAAATTATGCATAATTGCTGTTACATTTAAATAAAATGACAGGGAATTTCTTATTATGAAAACATTCCGTAATGGTTATGTATTTATTGTAATTCATGTTTTAATTATTTATTTAATTTCTTAATTTTACTCCTTCATTCTTGTCACATAATTCGCATACGTTTTTTGCGTCGTTAAATATTCACCAGCATGTTCCGAGCTCCCAATTTTAAGAAGTTATGTGCATATAAAATAATTACTAAAATGTGGTATAAAAGTCCAGCGTCCACCTGAAAAAGCTATATGTCCAAAGAGATATACAACTAAAACAAAAATCTGATGTGGACAGCACATGACTTTCCTTATATAATGGAATGAATTTACTACTTTTACAGTAAAAAAAATAGGTTCCTCTTATAGTAGATATTTATGTTCTTTCCAAGATATTGAATTTTCGTCAATTAGTCGTCATTTTCATTGATTTAGCGTCATTTTCATCCATTTTGCAAGATTTTCGTTAATTTGGCAACATTTAAGAAAAGTCGCCAAGTTGGTGACATTCCGCAAAGTTCTTCGCCAAATCTTGCCAAGCGTTGTGAACGGAAAAATAAGTTATTCTTATAGCAAGTAGATAAATAACTATTGGCGTTCAAATACAAAAGCATTACTCAAAGTACCTTTTCTCATGAATGGAACGACCTAGATCCACTAGAATGATGTCACCAAATTTTATTGCATGATATTACATATGAAACGTGAACATGATTCTCAACGGTTAATATTTTTTTTTTAATTTACGGGATTTTTTGAAAAATTTATTTGAAAAATGTGCAATATCTCGAGAACGGTTCATGATAGCGTTCATGATAGCTTTTTTCTAACGGTTCATGAAGTTTATTTCAATTGTTTTCTAAGAAAAAAATACATAAGAAATGTCTATTTGGGTAACTTTATTAAAGGTTTCGATTTTTTGATAATTTTTTCAAACATTCACTTGAAAATTTAGGGAGGTTTTGAACAATCGAATGTGTTTAAAACAATAGACTTCCAGTATTCACGGATTGTAATTTTTGTACCAAATTTAATTCGAATCGCTCCATTCGTTCGTGAGATATCGGCTCCATAGGCACACACACACACACACATCGCCTCAAAAATGTTCGATTCGTGATCAGGGGTGCTTGAAACGTGCTCTCCCATCGAAAGCTCGAATTCGAATTTTTGACCCCGTCACAATACTTTCCTTATATATTATACTACGGAAGGAAGGTAAGTAATAACACCTTGTTATTTTTAATTACTATTAAAATATTATGGTTTCAATTGAAATTTCAATTTTACATTTAAAATATTATTATTTAGGTTTAAATCTTACATGGAAGAAAAGTGTGACGATAAGTGATTTTCGTCGAAAGTCGTAATTAGATAATATCTCATAAAATAAATGTGTAATCCTCACCCCATCATCTTCATGGGTAATAAATGTGTGTCTGTTAATTTATCGGCTGTAATTTCCATCAGGAGGCATACTTGGTGGGCGTCTTTCTGGATGTGTGTTCAGACTAAATTCACTTCGTCAATACTCCACTTTTTTATTTCTACTTTTTTTCTTTAGAGAGCTCCATCACTTTAGATTTTTTCGAGACTCTGATTTATTCTTTATTTCTTACAACCCAGATTATCCGACCTACTCGAAGGTGTAATGTATCTGTTTGGATGGCCGAGACAGTGCCAGTCAATTTAGACTGGGACGCAGTGAAGGCGCCATCAAGAAGAACAGAACCCTCATTCTTCTGGCACCAACCCTGTAGAGAAAGAACTTTGGTGCTCCAACCTGGATCTTCGAACTGGCCTGTTGACGCTCTACCTTTGAGGTATTGGAACGAAATCACAAGCTCTTTCTGTCGAAGTGGTCCTTGCATTCTCCACCCTTTAATGTTAGATTGGCGTGCAACTGACAATCTTCTTGACCACCTCCTGCTATTTTTACCCCAGGTGAACCTCTTGTTCTTATTTTTTATCCACCAGGGTAGCTTCTTGCGGAGCCTTTATTTTCTCAATTTGAAACTGCCGCTTCCAAATCCACTGAACCCGTACCAGGATCACTTTTAGACCTCCGACATCTTTGCACTAACCCACAGAGTTGATTTGTTCGGACGACATTGTTGTTGTTGTTGTTGAGACCCAGACCATCCGACCTACCAGAAAGGTGTTGTTGTTGAAACCCAGACCGTCCGACCTACCAGAAAGGTGTAAGGTAACTGTTTGGACGGTCGGGAAGTGCCACCCAATTCAGACCGGAACCCAGTGGGGGAGGCATCCACAGGGACCGTACCCTCCTTCCCCTACCACCAACCTCTCGGAAGGACTTTCGGACCCACATGTTTAACGTGATCGTACTCCGCATGAACACGGCTACCAGAAAGGTGTAAGGTAACTGTATGGACGGCCGGGAAGTGCCACCCAATTTAGACCGGAACCCAGTGGGGGAGGCATCCACAGGGACCGTACCCTCCTTCCCCTACCACCAACCTCTCGGAAGGACTTACGGACCCACATGTTTAACGTGATCGTACTCCGCATGAATACGGCGGCATTTGTGGTAGCGTGCAAATCTAGCGCGCAAACCACGGGGATACCGCACCCGAGATGGCCAACAGCACGCGGTGTTCCGAGGTGGTCACCCACCAAGTACTAACCGCGCCAGATGCTGCTTGACTTCGGTGATCTAACGAGAACCTGTGTTTTCAGCACGGTACGGCCGTTGGCCCTCGGACGACATTGTAAAAAATCTGATGTGGGCAGCACATGACTTTCCCTGCAGACTTATAGCCACGTTCTGTTTATTTTAATTGCATTTATTTCACTTTTAATTCAATTTTCGTTCTCATTCGGTAACCCGACTTACTTTCACAGGTGGCGTAGAGAAAGTACGAAAAACTAAAATATCTCGAGAACGGCTAGTCCTAATGTAATGTAGTTGGTCTTTTTCTTTTCTTCGTTAACATTTATGTATGTAACAAGCATTTAATGGATATATTTGAGCATGCGTAGTGTTTTATTTTATATTTTAACAATTTTTCCGGGTCATTTTGCAAAGAAAGGCAGGTTATTTTTTACCCAATCGTACCAAAATCTGATCATCACCAGGGTGTCCCACAAATGACTCATCTGCTGAATTTTGTGAAATTCGGTTCATTAGCTTTTTAGTTAGAGTGAATACAAGCTTTTGCGGCCCATTTCGCAAAAATAGGCGGGTTCTTTTATCTCGAATCGTACCCAAAACTAATCAGCCTCAGACTCGCTCACAAGGGACCTACCTACCAAATTTTGTGAAATTCGGTCCATTAGTTACAGTGGATACAAAATCTGCACAGACACACAGACACAGAGACAAACAGACACACAGACAGACACACAGACACACACACAGACGTCACGCTAAAGATGGTTTTTTCGTATTCTAGAGGTCTTGAAACGTGTAGATCCGTCGAAAACTCGAGTTGCGATTTTCGACATGATTTCAATACTTTCCCTATACATTACCATGTATTGCAGGGAAAGTAATAACCTTGCTGCTCCAACCGGGAATCGAACTCGCCAATCACTATCTACTCTTGAGCTAGTTGGGCAGAATTGCAGGCTCTTATCGCCGAAGTGGACTCTGCAGCTTCAAAGAGGCCCTTTCAAACCCACATATATTATGTGTCCGTACTCTGCGTAGTTCCGGACCTGTTCTCATATGCACTTGTTGTTCCTCCTTCATTTTCACCGTCTGTAGGATTTCGACCCATTGGCTGGCGTTATCCCCTTATCTCCACAACTATCTCCCCTCATAGGTAAGGGAGCCGTTAGGGAGTAACTGTCTGCGGTAACCATGATGGCAAGGAATGGCAATTGCTATTGTCCATATGAATTTATCTGAGTTTTTACGTCGACTTTGGCTCCTGCGTACACTGCTCAAACCTGTATTTTTGCTTCATCTACTTTTGCCTGTACTTTTGCTTCATGTCTATTTGTGTCATAAAATGTTCTATAGGATGAAAAATTCCGAAATTCTAAAATCGCGGAATGTTTATCATCACATTAACTAAGACTATTTCCTGTGAGACTTCATTGGGATTTTATTAAATACTTCCAAATCTATTTTTAATATAAAATGCATGCGTGTTTGTTTATTATCCGTCAACCTTAGTCGCGACCACTGACGCAAGTACACGTGCGCTAATTAAACAAGTTTAGAAGTAAAATAATACGGTCTGAAATCGAAAGCACGTCTACAGAGTCTGCAACCGAAAACACGTCTGCAACCAAAAGCACGTCTGCAACCGAAAGCACGTCTGTAAGGTTTGGAACCGAAAGAACGTCTGTAACGTCTGGAACCGAAAGCACACCTGCAACCGAAATCACGTTTGCAACGTCTGCAACCAAGAGCACGTCTGTAACATCTTCAACCGGAAGCATATCTGTAACGTTTGGAATCGAAAGCACGTCTTTAACCAAGAGCACGTCTGCAACCTAAAGTATGTAAACCAAATACAGAAGTTAAATCCAAAGAGAAGTTTTATGTATCTTTTAACTTACTCCCTCTTAGTGTGTTTTGGATTCGTCCACTTGAGCTAGGCGCCTCTTTTATGCGCGAACAGTATGCGTGTGTATGTATTGAACCTTAAATCTGCTGCCCGATATCTCATGATCAAATGGATCGTTTCGAATGAAATTTAGTTAGCATTATTACAAGTAGGAAATATTGAAACTTTATTGATAAAACGTAATCTTTTAATTCGTAATTCATGTTTATTTAATATAATTGGTTGCCCCGCTCTTTGATTATTTTTTCAAAAACGAATTCGATTTTTTGCAGGCTTCCCTAATAGCAATCCAATATTTCCAACCAATATTGACTATCTATATGACCAATATAAAAGTGGACATTTTAAGAGAATTGGCTCAATATTGGCTTAAAATACTGCGACAATATTACACTAATATTGGCGTTTCATTGAAAATATTTTCAATGTGACACCAATATTGGCGTAATAATGTAATGAAAATGATTTAACCAATATTGAAGGTCAATGCAACCCCAACATGTACACAATATTGCATTACATTGGAAATATTGCCAAGATATACAATATTGGTATCATATTGATCCAATATTAAATGCTTCTAAGGTTTAGACTGTTTTTACTTTCCGTATATACAAAAATGTATAAGGAAAGTATTGTGACGGGATCAAAAATTCGAGTTCGAGTTTTCGACGGGAGAGCACGTCTTAAGCATCCCTGATCCCGAATCAAACATTTTTAAACTGATGTCTGTGTGTGTGTGTGTGTGTCAATGAGTCTGTGCAGACGATGACTGACGAACGAATGGAGCGATTCGAACGAAATTTGGTACACAAGTTACAATCAGTAAGCACTGGAAGCCTATTGTTTTAATACACTATTGAATGTTCAGAACCCCCCTAAATTTTCGAGTGAAATTTTGAAAAAATCGTCAAAAAATCAGAACCTCTAATAAAGTTACACAAATAGACATTTCTTATGTAATTAGAAAACGATTGATATAAATTTTAGAACGCTAACATGAACCGTTCTCGAGATATTGCACATTTTTCAAAAAAATTATCAAAAAGTCATATAAAAAAGAAATATTTCCTATTGAGAAACATGTTCACTTTTCATATGTACTACCATATGATAAATTTGGTGACATCATTCTCGTAGATCTAGCTCGTTACATTCATGAAAAAATATACTTTGAGTTATACTTTTCTATTTGAACGCCAATAGTCATTTATCTGCTGTAAGAATAACTTATTTCTCCGTTCATAACGCTTGGCGAGATTTTGGCGACGAATTTGGTGGAATGTCGCCAACTTGGCGAATTTTTTAAATGCTGCTAAATTAACGAAAAACTCTCCAAATGGATAAAAATGACGCTAAATCAATGAAAATGACGACTCTTTGACGAAAATTCAATATCTTGGTAAGAATATAAATATCAACTATAAAAATAATCTTTTTTTTACTGTAAAAGTAGTAAATTAATTGCATTATATAAGGAAAGTCATGTGCTGCCCACATCAGATTTTTTTTACTGTAAAAGTAGTATTTAACTGTAGTAGTATTTAACTGTAGTAAAAGTAGTATTTACTGTAAAAGTACTGTAAAAGTTGTACTGTAAAAGTAGTAGAATTTTTAATCACAAATGATGATAAAATATGTGCCATTCGCTAAAAGAATAGCACTCAGTTTAAATCACCCGCATGAACCGTAAGCGAGATATTGCATTTTAAAAAATAAGGGTATCCAAATACGAAATATAATTAAATTAATGTTACTCTAAAAATGTTGTTTGTGCATATCACGTTCATTAGCAACGTTCTCGAAATTTTCATAAATACAGCTGTATATATAACACATCGGATTATTACCTAGAAATGCCACAACTTCCTGAAATTGTGTCATCTAACACGATTGCGCAATTTAGAAGATATTCAGCTAATATACATTTAAATCTTGTATATCACGTTTCTTTTTGTGTTCGTGTTTTAAGTTACTTTCGTATGTGAATTTAGAATGCATTCCAAAATTACCAAGGTGATACCTACAACTTTGTTTAAAATAACTAACTATTCATTTCCGAAATGAAACGACATTAAAATCTGTCTGAATTATTTATCTTTGCTTCACACTACGCGAAGTGTGCCTCAAATACCTATGAATAAATTTATTTCTTTTGGATTAAACTTTTATGCTGCAATACATTTTGAGATGCATACCTCCCTTTTTTTCAGAGTATGAAGTTCTCATTTTCCAATTTGCATGTTTGTCATTTATATATACAAGTAGAAGCATTCAAGTTATCAATTATTCAAGACGTGATAAGTCAGAAGAGTTCGAGGGAAAGTCAAATATTCGAAAATTTAGTTTTACTATGTAGTTAAAATTATTCATATATAATTCACATATTTAAAGAAAAGTCTTTCAGGAGAGAAAGTATTGCCCAGATTTATTATTGAAAATCGATTGAAACGTACGAAATGTTATTTCTTCGTATTGTTGAGTACATGAGATCCATGGAGGAGGTAAAAAAATCTGATGTGGGCAGAACATGACTTTCCCTGCAGACTTATATACACGGTCTCTTTTTTTTAATTAAATTTAATTCACTTTTAATTCAATTTTCGTTCTCATTTGGTAACTGGACTCATTTTCAAAGGTGGCGTAAGAGAAAAAGAGAAAAAACGAAAAAACTAAAATATCTCAAGAACGGCTAGTCCTAGTGTAATGGGGTTGGTCTTATTCTTTTCTTCGTTAAAAATTACGTATAAAACAATCATTTAATGGATATATTTGAGCATACGTAGTTTTTTAATTTAGATGTTGACGATTTTTGCAAGCCATTTTGCAAGAAAAAGTAGATTGTTCTTTTCCGAATCGTACCAAAATCTAATCAGCAGTAGAATATCCTACAATTAACTTATCTACCAAATTTTGTGAAATTTAGTCAAGTATTTTAGCTAGAGTGGATACATGACAATTTTAAGAACCATTCCGAAAAAAAAAGGCGGGTTCTGTTTTCACGAATTCTACCAAAAACTAATCAGCACCAGGGTGTCACCCAAGTGACTTACCTACCAATTTTTATGAAATTCGGTCCATTAGTTTTTTAGTTAGAGTTGATTCATACATTGCACAGACACACAAACAGACACACAAACAGACACACAGACACGCAGGGAGACACACAAACAGACGTGACGTTAAAAATTGGTTTTCGTACTCTAGAGGTCTCGAAATGTGTAGATTCGTCGAAAACTCGAGTTGCGGGCATGATTCCAATACTTTCCCTATACATTACCATGTATTGCAGGGAAAGTAATAAGGGGTTAAAACTTCATATTAAGAAAACGCCGATATCGTTTGAGACAATCATTCAGGTAGCGCTGGAATAAGATAAGCATTCCAGCATTGGATGCATTTCCATGCCGAAAGGGCTAAAATATTTACTTAAATTCTCAATTTTGTAAATATAAATAATTAGTGCAAAGTAGGGAATCTACTGAAACAATAAAGAACATTCCTGTTAATGAAAATTATTTTACTATCAATTTATTTTTATTTCCGTATATTCTGTACTCTGTCCTACAACTATAAAAAATACTGGTTAATTATACTCATAATTATGGAACCTTTAATTTAAAAATATTCATAAATACATATACTAAATTCTAGGGCTTTTATTATATCATTTGACAATAGCAGCTACTTTACTAACACTAGCGACACCTAGATATAATTCTCAAAGCATTTTCAGTCGTTGCATCCATAGAAGTTTTATATCCTCCTTTCAACTCTATGGATTATTGTTTAAAATCTCCGTCTAAATGTTGCCATTCTGAGAAAAAAATACTACTCTTCGAAACTAAATACGTTCAAGGACACTTCTTGGACGGAATTGTTTACATAATGTACGAGAAAGTCAACGATGATCATTTATTTTTGAAACTGATAAAAATAGGTGCTAGTTTTATCTCCCTCTATTTAACTCCATGGTGATATCTATATAAATAAAATAGAATGTCTGTTTATGTCTGTTCCGTATACAAATCCACAATTTTTGACAGATTTTTTTTTTCAAATATGTTTCAAAATATTTTTTGCTTCACTATAGGTAACTCCGTCTCCATATTTCCAGTTTCTATGATCAGAAGTTGCCCGATAATAATAAGAAAATATATAAAAGTAAAATTAAAACTTTCATAGAAATAGCATTATGCAGACGATTAATTTTCGAGACACTGTTTGAAGAAAACATGGATTCAGAAGTAGAGAACTGGATGGATAACACAATGTTATAAAAATTCGTCCAAGTCTAGCTAGCAGACGATGCTAATGTTAATTAGACAAACAGTGGAAGGAACTCTAAAATGTAGCCAACTATTAAAATGTATTGAGCTTCATATATTTTTGCTCTTTTCTAATTATATTGATTGTCTTTTTGTAATCATTTTGCAAGAAAATAAAGTAACCAATTTGCTATATTTTGAAGTTTGAATTGGTACGTTTAATAAGTAAAATAATGGTATATTAATTAAATAAAATATATATCTATAGGAACTATACTACAGACATTTTGCTGATTCCGTCCACTGGTCCACCAAGATATCGTCTGCGGTCTACAGTTTTTCGCAGCACCTAGAATGGATTTCAATAGGTTGTTTGGAAGATAATATTATTTACACTACTATTACAATTTTCAAATTTTAAATCGCGAGCAATGTTGATTTTAGCAAGTTACGAACGAATCCTAATGATTTCGTTTTTTTAAGAAAAATGTTCAAACACATTTTAGATCTTCATTGCAAAATTTTCTGAACTGTTTATAAATAATTGTTAATGCACCAGTGCAAATTACAGTTTTTGCGATGATTTAAAAACAGTCGATGACATTGTAATTGCAATATAATATTATAATTACAATAATGAAATAGAACTAGTCGAATATCCGTTAAAAGTCAAAAGGTCCCACAATAAGCAACCCCCGTATAACGTAATTTTTTGATAATTCGTGTTTCATATTTATTCGGAAAACCGAAAATTTTGGTGTGCGGAACCTCCTAAAGTAGAAAATATTGGAAAACTGAAATTGCTCCCCTCCTTCCTTTTGAACTATCTACCCGTACACCAAATTTGAAGTTTCAATCTCACACTGAAACATGCAATCTTATCATTTCACCTTTCGAACGTTTTTATGTGGAGCACATTCTTAAATAAACATTTATGAATCACTCTATTCGTCTTATGTTATTTTATCAAATGATTAGCCCATATACCAAATTTCAAGTCTATGTCAAATTTTAAAGTTGGCGTTTCTCATTTATTAGGCAAATCGAACATTTGGTGTGTGACACCCCCTAATGTAGGAGATATTGGGAATCTGAAATTGCACACTCTCTTCCTTTCGAGCGATATACCCATACACCAAATTTGAACTCTATCTCATTGTAAAGCCCATTTTCTATCATTTCACTTTTCAAACGTTTTGGTGTTCGGAATCCCCCAAAATTACAAATATTGGTAATTTTCTATAGCACACTTTCTAGTTTTTGAACTATCTACCTATACACCAAATTTGAAGTTACTATTCCATCGCAAAGCATATATTTTCTATTATTTTACCTTTTTGAACGTTCTCGTGTGGAGTAGCCATCCCCTTAAATGAACATTTTTGAAAATCTCTATTCTTGTATTTTTTTATCAAATGATTGCCCCATATACCAAATATCAAGCCTCTATTATATTCTAAAAGGAGACGTTTCTCATTTATTCGGAAAATTGAACATTTGGGTTTGCAGCACCCCCTAAAATATAAAATATCGGAAAACTGAAATTGCAAATGCTCTTTCTTTCAAACTATCTATCCGTAAACCAAATTTAAAGTCTCTATCGCATCTCAAAGCATGGTTATTCTTTAATTTACATTTCGAACGTTTTTATCTCGAGTACCCCCCTTAAACGAACATTTATGGAAAATTTTTTGTCTTGGGTGTTTTCATCAAATTATTAAGCCATATATCAAATTTTAAGCCTCTATCAAATTTTAAAGCAGGTATTTCTCATTTGTTGGGCAAATCGAATATTTCGGTGCTCGGCACCCCTTAAAATAGCAAATACTGAAAATCTGAAATTGCATACCGTTCTTCCTTTCGAACAGTTTACTCATACCCTAAATTTAAAATCTCCATCTCATCGCAAAGTATGCTTTCCTATCATGCCACTTTTCGAACGTTTTGGTGTGGAGCAACCCATCAACAGAACATTTTTGAAAAATTCCATTTTTCCAAGGGGTTTTATCGAACGATCGACCCGCGTACCAAATCGCAAATTTCTATATATTTGGAATATGCCTAAAAACGTGACAGACAGACAGACAGACAGACACTTGACAATTAATATATACTAGCCAAATACCAGTTCAAAAATCAACAGTCTCGCAATAAGCAACCCCTGAATAATGCAAATTTTTGAAAAACTCACGTTTCACATTTATTCTGCAAATCGAATATTTTGGTGTGCAGAACTCACTAGAACAAAAAATATTCAAAAACTTAAATTGCGCACTTCTTCATTTCTAGCTATCTACCCGTATACCAAATTAAAGTGTCTATCTCATCCCGAAGCAGGTTATTTTATAATTTCCCCTTTTGTACGTTTTTCTGTAGAGCACACCCATAAATGAACATTTTTGAAAAATTTTGTTCGTCTTAGTTTTTTTATCAGATGATTGGTCCATATGCCAAATATCAAGCCTCTATCACATTTAAGAGGAAGCGTGTCTCATTTGCAAAATCGAAGATATTGGTGTATGGCACCCCTAAAGTAGCAAATATTGGAAGTCTGAAATTGCACACTTTCTTTCTTTTAAACTATCTACCAGTACACCCAATTTGATGTCTCTATCCTATAGTGAAGCATATTTTTCTATCACTTCACCTTTCAAACGTTTTTCTATGTTGCACCCCCTTAAATGAACATTTTTGAAAAACAGTAAAAAACTTTGGTGTTTTTATCAAATGATTAGCCCATATACTAAATTTCTAGCCTCTATCAGATTGTAAACGAGGCGTTTTTTATTTGTTCATCAAATCGAATATTTTAGTGTGCGGCATCCCCTACAATAGTAAATGTTGGAAAACTGAAATTGCACATTTTCTTCCTTTCCAACTACATATTTACCCATATACCATATTTGAACTCGCTATCTCATCGCGAAACATGCTTTTTCTGTCATTTTATCTTTCGAATGATTTTATGTGGAGTACCCTTAAATATACATTTCTTAAAAACTCCATTCTTCTTGTGTTTTCTATCGGATAATTCGCCCATATACCAAATATCAAGCACTTATCACGTTTTAAAAGGGGCGGTTCTCCTTTATTCCGAAAATCGAACATTTTTGTGTGCCGCATCCCCTAAAGTAGAAAATAGTGGAAAACTGAAATTGTACACTTTCTTTCTTCCAGACAATCTACCCGTACACCAAATTTGAAATTTCTGTCTCATCCCGAAACATGTTATTTCTCCATTGATCTTCCAAACGTTTTTCTCTGGACCGCCCCATTAAACGAGCATTTTTGAAAAACTATATTCGTTTTATGTGTTTCCATCGAAGGATCAGTCCATATATCAAATTTCAAACCTCTCTCAAATTTGAAGGAGTCGTTTATCATTTATTCGGCAAATCGAACATTTCAGTGTGTGGCACCCCCTTAAGTAGAAAATATTGGAAATCTGAAATTGCACACTTTCCTTTTTTCGAACGATGTACCCTTACACCAAATTTAAATTCTCTACCGCAAAGCATGCTTTTCTATCATTTCACTTTTCGAACGTTTTGGTGCGGAGCATCCTCTCTTCAGAACATTTTCGGAAAATACGATTTTTTAAGCGGTTTCATCAAACGATCGACCTATGTCCCAGATTGCAAGTCTCTATCTATTAGGGAAGGGCGTAAAAAGTGTGACAGATAGATAGACATGCAGATGGACACATTTAATTAGTATACAGGGTGTCCCAAAAGGATTGAAACGCGCTTTAATTATTTGCCTGTTGGAGATAACTGGGCAATGTAAATTGCAAAAATGTTGAAAGTAAGGTAGGAAATAAGACAACGTTAATGAAATATTCCACCCATTAATTTTCAAAAAGTTACACTTTTAAATTTATTTACGACCCCCTTAGACAAAGTTGGTCAATCAGAAAATCTTTAGTTTCACTGCAACAAGATCATTAAAAAACCAGCATATCTGTATTATTAAAATCAACTGAATTACGATAAAGGAAAAAAATTAACTTATGACATTTTTCCGTACCATGTGAAAGGCTGTTTCATCAGGGAAAATAGGGATCATAAACTAATTGACGATGGAAATTGTTTGGATCAAAAATACGTTAATATGTGTCAATTTTTTTTTATCACAAATGCATCTTAATGGAGCATTACACAGACATAGATCATATAAAGCAGTGGTACTCATTACGCGGTTGAGTATCCTACGTATTGTCATCCAGTTTTATCTTTTTTGTGATATGTCACAAATTTACATTTATAATTTGATTTATGGCCCCCATTCACAATGTTCAATTTTCAATTAAATATAACTCGCTCAATTTTAAAGATACATATATGCGGGGTTTTTAATGATCTTGTTGCATTAAAAATCAATTTTTTCTGCTTGACCAAATTTCTCTAAGGGGGCCGATAAATATTTAAATATTAAAATTAAATATATAAAATTTTGAAAAGTGTAACTTTTTGAAAATTACTGGGAGGACTATTTCAATAACGTAGTCTTATTTCCTACCTTACTTTCAACATTTTTGTAATTTGCATTGCCCACTTATCTCAAACTGGTAAAGAATTAAAGCGATTTTCAATCTTTTTGGGACACCCTGTACATAGATGTTTTATTCTAATTAAGGGCGCGTCCTTTTTAACTTTATGACTTCACATCACTTTTCTACAGATTAACAATGGACGTTTTACATTTATGTCTTCATAAAGATTACATAAAAATCTTCAATATCCTTTTCTAATTACTCATATATGCACATATGTATATGCACACATGCACATGTCGGGGAGTCTGGGCGTGATATCTCTGTAACAAATGGATAGTTGCTGTATTCACATAATTTGGAAAAAATTCGCAATTTTGAAGTTTGATGAAAATTAATTTGATGAATAATTAGATATTTTTAGAGACATTTGTCTGAAAGCAGATATGACATTAACATATGCTGAAGGAAAACAAGAACAATTCCGCATAATGAACGATGCAACGAAAAAGCATCGGTTAATAAGAGTGCAGAAATAGGCACCAATCTCAATGCACCAGTCTCAATGAAGACTAAGTTTAACATTTGTATTTAAGTCGATTTACAACAAGTCGTAAAGTCAACGTCAAATTATATAGAAATAATGCAAGGTATATCGAAAATAAATCGACTGCAGGTAGCCATTTTACATAAACAACATAGTTCCAAACCAAGAAATAGAGAAACAGCGTAAAATAAGATGACCTGCAAATGAGAGCCGTATGCTGTTGAGAAGAACCCAAAATAGACATATTTTACTAACTGCATTAATTATGGGAGAGAAACAGATGTGAGATATGATCACGTATCAGGCAGATGGTTTGAAGATGCTCTGAAAAAAGATCGTTAACAAAAGTTCCCGTTAATTTCTTCAAATATGCTCTGATTTAGTTTTACAAGATTATCTGTTTACATACTGAATCTCTCTGTCAACTATTCTAAGTAGTACAATAAGCGTTGTGCAGCTTTAAAAATATTTTTTGCAATAAGATAGTGTCAATTCTAAAATGAGGATTGGATGAAAATTAAATTGCGTTTCAAAAATATTGTGAAACATTTGTATATACGCGAGGAAGAAATCTATTTTAGAAAAGGGTAAGAAAGAACTTTTATTGCTTTCCATGCAATACATAGTTAGGGAATGTATTGGAATCGTGTCAAAAATCGCAACTCGAGTTTTCGGAAGATCTACACGTTTTGGGAAGTCTAGAATACGAAAATCTAATTTTTAGTATGACTTTTATTAATTTTTAGTATCTTTTGTGTGTGTGTGTGCGTGTGCGCGTGTGTGTGTGTGTGTGTGTGCGTGTGCGTGTGTGTGTGTGTGTGTGTGCGTGTGTGTATGTGCAATGTATGTATCCACTCTAACTCAAAAACTATTAGACCAAATTTCTAAATTTTATAAGAAAGTCACTTGTGGGTTACCTGATGCTGATATTGTTTTGGTACGATTGGGAATAAAACAACCTACCTTTTTAGTAAAATGACCCGCAAAAATCATTCGAATCTAAATTTAAAAACTGTGAATGCTCAAATGTATCAATAAAATGCTTGTTTTATGCGTAATTTTTGACGATAAAAATAATAAGATCGCCTCAATTTCTCTACGATTAGCAGTTCTTAAGATAATTTAGTTTTTTAGCAGTTTTACTACGTCGGTTTGGAGAATACGTCCAGTCAACAAATAAAAATAAAAATTGATATAAACGTTCAAATTCAGTCTCATTTCAATTAATTACGCTATTTTGTACAATTAAACCCAATTGAATGAATTATTAAAGAACTAAAGAGGAAATGTATTTGAGAAGGTAGGTAAAGTCATGTGCTGCCCACATCAGAATTTTTTATTTTATGTTAGGGCGAAATACATTTTTTCATTACGTAGGGGTGCTAAGTTTTCCAAATTTTCCATATTTCAAGTGTAATAACAAATATGAAAACATTTCCAAAATGAAGACTTTTAACACATTAATGTGAAAACATTATGTTCCTATTAATTGAAATATCAATTTTAATTTTTTAAAAATGATACTAAAAATAAATACGTTTCTTTAACTTAAACAAATTGCTGATGATGATTTCAGTTGGATTTCTAATATTTATTTTTCAGGTATTTATTAGATGCAGCAAAGCAACAAATAATTCAAGGACAATTTGGGTGGAATGAAAACACAACGCCATTAAAATATTATGGATAACTTGAAGCAATATAAGAATTAAAATTATTTTTAAAATTTGAAATGCTCCTAATAAATTATTATCAGGTTTTAGTACCATATCAATATCAGGCCACTATATTAATTACCCCAATTTTGAAAGAAATTTAGTTCAATTGTTACATTTAGAAAATACTGGAAGCTTGTTGATTAATAAACAAGCTTTGTATGCTTAATTAGTGTTTAGGTCTGTAAAAGTCACAGAAACTCTCTTAAGCAATTTGCAACATATTTTTTATATTTCATTTTGTAACGATGACTGCCACTCAGTTTAAAACGTTTATATGAAATGTATGCGAGATCACGCATATTTTAAATATATTTATCAAAATATTAGATATAATTACAGTTTAAAGTTTCTTTTAAAATGTTGTTTATGAGTATGCATTATTACTTGAGAAGTTCATTGACAGAATTTTGATAAATTTCGTATATTTCTCTGTATTTGAATAAAGCTTATATTGGGATATTTCTTTATATCAGTCTCATTGTCTAAAAAGTTTCACTTGATACAATCTTTTAATGCAAAAGATATGCAGCTATTATAATTTTAAGTTTTACATATTACGTTTATTTCTGTACTAGTATATTACTTTTATTCTGTGTGTCTAGTAAGAATGTATTCCAAAATTACAAAGATAATATATACATAATTTAAAATAACTATTATTTTCCGAATGTGTGTATGTATTGTCGCTTAAAAGTATGTCTGAATTATTTATTTTCGCTTCACATTACGCGATGATTGTCTAAAATGTCTCTGAATATATTAGCAAACACATGCTTTTTTGCTTTCAGATTAAACTTCTCTGCAGCATTGCGTTTAAAGATGCATAACTCATTATTTTTCAGAGTATATATTTCTCATTTCTCGAATTTGCCATTTATGCATTGAGTAGTCTTTTAGTTATCCTTTCATTATTCAAGATTAGGAAATTCACAACAAGAGTTCGGGCGAAAGTCAAATATTCGAAAATTTATTTTCACTATGTAGTCAAATTTATTCATATATAATTCACATATTTAAAGTAAATCCAATCAAAAAAAATATTACTCAGATTTATTATTGAAAACCGAATGAAAAGTACGAAACATTGATTCATTTTATTGTTGAGTTTATGAGATCTGTATAAATAAAATAAAGTGCGTGTTCCGTATACAAATCCACAATTTCTGACGGATTTTGTTTTTAATTATTTCAAAATATATTTTGCTTTGCTACGGATAACCCTGTTCATTTCTTATGTTTCGATGATCAGGCATAATGAGATTCACATAACAGCCAGATGGTTGAAAATGAGTTAAAAAGAAAGTGTTAACAAATGCTCCTGTCAATTTCTACAAAAGTGTTCTAATTTGGTTTGGTGAGATTATCTGTTTATATACGGAGACTTTTCGCTAACTGTTCCAAGTTTATACAAAAATCAGGTGATGTGCAGCTTTAAAAATATGTTTTGCAAAAGATGGTGTCAATCCCAAAATGAGGATTGAGTGAAATTCAAGCTACTTTTACAGATATTGTTGTTGTTGTTGTTGAGACCCAGACCGTCCGACCTACCAGAAAGGTGTAAGGTAACTGTATTTACAGATATTGTGAAGCATCTATATATTCGCAAGGAATACATCTATTTTCGAAAAGAAATTTTTTTACTTTATTCTAGCGTCAAAGCCGTCAGGACTAAATACACTACCAGACACAGAAATTGCAATATCATGAAGGAGCAAATAGAGTGTGATGGTAACAGATACACAGAGATGGCATATATAAATAAGTGATCTTAATTCCAGAGGAATAATGAAATACAGTAATGGCATAGACAGGATGATCAATAGGAAGTAGGACCACCTCTTGCTGCGACAAAATCAGCAACCCTTCGACATATCCAATTAGTGTGCGGACAGCTTCCTGAGGGATGGGTGATCATATGTTTCCAACCATCCCCCTCTGTTTGAGGCGGATGCAGAACAGTCATACGACGGCTAATCATGTCCCATACATGCTCGATGGGTAAGAGACCTAGAGACAACGGAGGCTAAGAAAGCACCTAGATAACTTGCAAGGCTTGTCTGCTGATGGTAGCCGTATGCGCTCGCGCTTTATTTTGTTGAAAAACAGCATTTTGCAATCGCTGAATATTAGGCAGTGCAATCGTCCGCAGCACATCATTTACATATAGAAGTACCGTCATTGTGCATCTGATACGAACCAGAGGTAACCGTCTGCGAAGCCGGTGGCACCCTAAGCCATGACGCCACATTGTCGAGCAGTATGGCAATCAACAGGGACAACAGTATTGGATCTGTCTCCATGTTGCCTTCAGACTCTCACTTGGTGACTGTCATTCGACAAACAGAACTGAGACTCGTCGCTGAATACTACCCTGTCCCATTCAGTCGTCCAAGAGGTTCGGGACCTACATCATTGTAATCTCTCACGTCACAGTGTCTTGTCGTTCTTAACAATCTTCGTAAAAGACGGTTTGATTGCAAGACGCTTTTGGTCAATCGTCGGGAAACTGTTCTCTCTGATATTGGAACCTTCAATGTAATCTGCAAATTCTGCAGAATGTCTACAGTCGTCGTTCGTTACGACGCCACTTCATGCCTCCGAATGCGTCGATCAACGCGTGCTGACGTATGTATGGATGGATCTGTACCACTGCGACGATTCACATACCCTTCTTCAATTCATCTACTCCAAATCATTTGCACAGTGGACGCATCTACGCGTGTTTCAGAGGCGATCATCCAGCAATACGTAGACCGACATTGAATCCCTTCGCACGATCGCCCAAATACTGAAACGAAATTCGAAGTCGTCGGTCACGCATGTTTTCAACAACAGTCTATTGAAAAAAAAAAGCTCGGAAAATGGATTTCATTAGGCGACAGACAGTAAAAACTGTTGGATCATCTGCTGATTCCATCCCTTTTATCTCGTTCTCTAATCGCGTGACCTAGTTTCATTTCAGATAGTTTGCATACATCGGCCAGTTAAATTTGTCTCTCAATTTTCATAATTATACTGTCAAATGCTCACGGTTTTCTATGTCGAGTAGGGTATATATAGTGCTAAATAACCCCAAATTCCGTCCGTTGAGTCTAGTAGCAGGTATGAAAACTTTTCTGAAATGAAGCTTGTAACAAATTAATGTGAAATATTTATTTTCTGATTACTTGTAACATATGTGTCTGCGAACTGTTGCAACAGCAACAACAAAAAAAGAGAAGGATGAGAGTACACAGCGAGACGAACAATATTTGCCATGAAATGTGACTCGTCCACGTTGATCCATTATTAGAGAAAAAAAAGAGTAAATGTGTCTCTTACATGTGTCTTTTACATGTGTCCCCAGAAGAAGAAGTCAAGTGAAATCAGGTACGGGGAGAGTAACGGCTAAGAAACAGGCCCACCACGTCCAATCCATCAATGGGGCTATGTCGTGTTTAGAAAGTGTCGAACAGCGGTGGAAAAATGTATCGGGGCGCCATCATGCATAAACAACATATCACTTTGTGTGGTGAGAAGAACGCACTGCAACGGATTGGGAGCACATGTCCCAGGAACAAACTGTACACTGTTCCCATTAGGCGTTCTTGCAAAAGGTAATGTCCTACCAGCCGATCACCAAGAATATCTGCCCAGACGTTGATGGCAAATCTCTTCTGGTGTTGTCGAGGGGTACTGCCATCTCCCTCAAATTGTAATAAACCATATTGGTTTGATTCTTTTTCTTCTAATCCATCTTCAATAAACAAAATAAAAGACTTTATTATTATTGCCTAATCTATATCTGATAAAGTTTCTTAAGTTTATTCAGCGTACTGCTTTAAATTTTTATGATCAATAAAGTCAATTTATAGTTTTTCTTTGATATTACTTCTTAAGTTACATTGCTTTGGAAGAAATTGTCCTCTCTGAATTATTTTCTCTAAGTGTTCTTTGTAGTTTTCTGTTTTGCTTTACATGTGTAATATTTCTTTTTTATTTTTCCAGCATTCTCTGTCAGTCACAATAACCAATTTTCCCAACTGTGCTTAGTTGGAAGTTCTTGTCAAATATTAACTCTTCTTCAATATGTAAAAGTGCCTGTATAACTTCAATATTTTCTTCAGTTGTCATCTTCAAGTTTCAGTAAATACTTATCTGGCGAGTTAAGGACCATCCAGGATGGATACCACCCCGGGTATCTCCTAAATACAGGATAATCCATTCCAGATAGCGCATCTAAACTACTCTATACAGCATAGGTGTGTTGCATGGTCTAGGTACTTCAGAGGAGTACTGACATGGGGGTTTTCACACAGCCCAAGCATGCTTGTTGTGAGTATTGTAAATGTCTTACCGTGACCTCATGCCGGCGAGGATAGCCAGAGTCGTTCAAGGTTTGTACCTTCTGCGCAGTTATGGACCTTCTGCAGTTTCGTTTTGGAAGAATAACCGTTAACGCCGTTTCAGCAGCTCACCTGCTTTGTATGTTATATCTCTGCCACAATGAGTGGATTACAACCCTAGGTTCTATGGCAGATATTGTTCGTCTTGCTGTGTACTATTACCCCTCTTTAGTTTTGGAAGAGTTTGCAGACACCCTGATGATTTTAATTTCTTCAAAATGACAGTAAAATAACTTAACAATTTGCTCAAGATGATTTTAGTTCATTTTAGTAAATATTTAGGTAATTTTAGATGGAGCAAAGTAACTGATAATTCAAAGAGGGTTTGGGCGGAATAAAAACACAACGAAATTTATATATTAAGGTTAAATTAGGGCAATATGAGAACTAAAGCTATCTTTAAAATTGTATAAATTCTCCCTTAATAAATTATCACGTTTTTAGTACGAGAATAAAATCAGGTCAGTATATTAATTACCACAGTTTTGAAAGAAATGTAGTTCTATTATTATAATTAGATAATACTAAAAGCTTATTGATTAATAAACAATCTTAGTATGCGTAACTAGTGTTTAAGCCAGTAAAAGACAAGAAAACTCTCTTAAAAACCAATTTGCAACATATTTTCAATGTTTCATTTTGTAACGACGATGGACACTCGGTTAGAAACGTTGGCATGAAATGTATGCGAAATCAAGTATCTTTTAAATAAATTTGTGAAAGTATTAGATATAATTACAGTTATAAGTTTTTTTGAAAAGGTTGTTTATGCATATGCATTATTATGCGACAAGTTTATTAACAGCGTTGTCGTAAATTTCGAATACCTCGCTGGATTGGAATAAAACTTATATCGGAATATTTCTTTGCAACAGTCTCCTTGTCTAAAAAAGTTTCATCTGATACAATCGTGTAATTCGGCTGATATGCAGCTATTCTAATTTTAACATTTACATATTACGTTTCCTTTTTTGCTAGTATGTTACGTTTATTTTATGTGTGTAGTAAGAACGTATTCCAAAATTTACAAAGATGATAATTTACATAATTTAAAATAACTATCATTTTCTGAATGTGTGTATGTAATGTCACATTAAAGTATGTCTGAATTATTTATTTTTGCTTCACACTAAGGGATGAATGTCTAAAATATATCTGAATATATGAATAAATACATTTTTTATACGTTTAAAGATGCATAACTCATTATTTTTCAGAGTATATATTTCTCATTTATAGAATTTGCATTTTTGCCATTTATTTATAGACTTTAAGTTATCCATTCATTATTCAAGATTAGGAAAGTCACAAGGGACAGAGTGAGAATTAGATATTCGGTGATATATTTTTGCTATACAGCAGTTTATATGTATGTATAATTCACATATTTAAAATTAATTCTTCTATGCAGAAATGTATTGCCTAGATTTATTATCAAGATTAGGTTTTAACGTACGGAATGTTATTCTATTTTACTCATGAGTGTATAAAATAAGAAACTTTGATTTTTTATTTCTTAGAAAATACATTCTAAGGCATTTTTATATATCCATTACACATATTTTGCTTAAATGTTCTGCCTCTGTTTAGGAATCATTGTGAATGTTACTATTAGAATTCCAGAATTATATGATTATTCAAAAACGGTAGATGATATATTTAAACTTGTGCAAAATATGTTTTATTTTAATTAATATCCATGAGCATCAAGTATTTATAATGTCACATATTTTTTCTATTCATTAGTAAGGGACGCTTAGAAATATTTTAGAACATGATTTGTAGGATCGTATGTGTTGCCCATCGAAAAAGGTATTGCCCCGATTCATTATTAAAATTCGGTTTCAACGTTCTATTTTACTGGTGAGTACATGAAATAAATAATATATGAAACTCTGATTATCTTATTTCTTAGAAAAGTATTCTAAAACATTTTTATATATTCATTACACATATTTTGTTTAATTTTTAAGTCTCTGCTTAGAAATCCACCCGAATGTAACTATTAGAATTCCAGAATTTTGTGATTATTCAAAAACAGTAGATTTCATATTGTATGTATTTAAACTAGTGCAAAAATGTGTTATTCTAATTAAGATGCATGTCTATCAATAATTTGCAATGTTACATATATTTTCCATTGTTTAGTAATGGGCCTTTAGAAATATGTTGCAACATGCTTTGTAGGAATGCGCTACTATTGTAAATGACGAAATTCGACCGATTTTGCGTTCATTATGGACTAGTAAGCGAAGAATAGCCAACATCTACAAAGTAAGCAAGAAAACTTGCTTTATACCACAATTTTGCAAATTTGTATTGGGCCGATACATCCAATTCTACTACGTAATTGGTATCAAACGTCTTCAAAATTGATCTCAACATATAACAGGCAACAACGGAAACTTTCAAACTCACAGAGGGCGGGACAGCTCAGTGGTTAGCGAGCGGAGATTGCACTCTGATGACCCGAGTTCTATCCTCGCCTTTGCCCAAACTCTCCCTGTGCTCAAGCGGAGTACGGACACGTTAAATATTGAGGGTCTGTAAATCCTTTCGAGAACTTGGCACGTTGGGAAAGAAGTTACAGTCCCTGTGAATGCAGCTCTTACTGGGTTCCTGTCTAAATTGGGTGTTGTGAGACCAGAAATAGATCTCACACTAAGTGCTGTGTTATTAGTGACACAGCTTTATGCCAGTGAATTTATTGTATCTGAAACGTCAAACAATACCCCAGTCTCGATGACGCCTGCGTTTACGACACTTGAACTCAAAGGTCAGAGAAACTCATAAATGTAGGGGCCTCGAGACAGAGGGGTCGAGCGAACTCTTAAAATAATGTAAAGAACGACATTAGATAAGAGACTAGCCAATTCAGATGAAGCTTGTAGCGGTACCCTCAAGGCCGCAAATGAGAGCAAAGTGAGAGTGACAGTCCGGAGACGAAGAGAGTCATAACCTGTGACATAAGAGCAAGATGAATAGACCTGGAAAAAAATGTAAGAGATTAACAGCTCGAAATCAAGGAGCACGAAACTTAGAAAGATGTGTCGACTACGAGAATATACTACTCGTCGAGTACGAGTAATACTACTCGTCGAGTACGAGTGTCGAGTCAACAGTGCAATATGATCGTCGAATTACGCGTGATGAATAAGTACTTCGAGTCTATTCCAGTAATATAATCGGCGAAGTATCTGGTGGTGACAAAGTACAAGACAGATTTGAAGGTATGTGTTTCTCAAATATTGACAGGTTATCAAGATACTTTAGGCATTTTAATACTGGTTGGTCTCACATGCTATCTTCCTAAATAATTAATAAGCAGAATTTTTGTAATTGAGTATTTAAGTATGTTATGTGTTAATAAATGCTTAGTTGTTAAAGTTAAAATGGTGCAGTCAATTTAGTATTATATTAATTAATAATTCTTTTACAGAACTCGCGCGAAAGTTAAATAATTAGAGGGTTTTATATAGCGGCACAACAAAGCAATGTACAATAAAAATAAGTACCACTATACGAGCAATTTACGACCATGTATATTAAGTTTAATTTAACAATATTATTATAATTAATAATAGCAATATTTTCTATTTATTGTTCCCACAGGTGTCACTTCCCGGTTGTATGGGTCGAAGAAGAAGTAGAAGAAGAAACTTACTGAAATCGCCTATAGGAAAGCTTTTCGAAGTTAGGATCATGCTTGTTATACTTTGCATAGTTTAAAGGTAGAAGGAAAGCTCACTGATCTAGTTGCTCAATTGATATTGTCAACTTGACGGAAGGAGTTTATTGCATTAAATGCCAGATTGGACGTGAGTTCTGCACAAACAAAGTTCGAACAATATTAAGTTCGAACAATATTATATTTGGGTAGAGTTGATTACCGTGGTTTTAAGGATCTAGGGATTTGGTTTTTCAAATCCCTTTATGATTTATGACAGATTTTTTATTTATCACTCAGTGAAAGAGAGATCACAGAGTGCAAGGATTGTAGAAGTGAATGTAGTATTCACTCCAACAATAAAATAAATATGTTTTTGAATAGTTGTTCATTTACAGAGCATCGACCGGTCAGATGTAGATGCGTAGTTCAAATCCCAGCTGGAACATGAATCCTTTATACCTTTCAATTTATTTTTTTCTCTACTGGTAGGGCATGGGTCCCCAAAAACCTGAGCTCCACACTTTATTGAAATGAAAAAGGTGTATTTCCAGGCTGCTTTGAAGACCTTCGTAATTTCATGTCATCCACACGACTTATCGTCTGGAATCGTGGGTGCGCACGTAGGATACAAGATTGAGTCCAAATTTCTGGATAACTAAATAAGTTTATTCACAAGCACGAAGTAAGCAGGAATAATATACAGACAAACGGTACTTAAGTGCGCAACTAATTTTCCAAAATAAGCGATATTATTCTCAAAATAATAATGAATATATTTTCACTAAATAGCAGTTATGGCAAAAGTCACAATTCACTATAGCTCATAGAGCTCAACTGAAATCCCGTTGAGTGATGACTCCTTTTCATAGGCTCTCTCTGTAGAAACTTCTGTTGTTATTGTTGTTACTAATTCCCCCGTGGTGAAAGAGTGCCTAAGCACCACGTCCACTAGACCCCTGGTCTCAGAAGGAACTTCTAGAATTATCCAATATCTTGTAGATTATTGGTTATTTCGCAGTCTTTCTCGACTATTCGAGAAGTCGCCAAATTGGCGATAATTCGCCAAATCTGGAAATTCTTCTTCGGACTATGAAATCTGGCAACCCTAAGTTCAAGCCATGGGGAAATGATGCCCGGACGCGTGTTTTCCAGAGAAGACACACCCATGAGTCCGTCATGTCTGCGAAAAAGAGGAAAGACTCCAGAAGAAAGCTAATATTACACGTCGCAACATTATTAATGCATTAACTTAAGCTATTTCGTTTCTATACAATATCCAGGGTTTTTACTGGGTCCAAGGGACCCAACCATAACAGTTACGTAATTTTGTATTTTTTAAGAATATTAAATTCTTTATTTTTATATAGAATTTTATATCACATTAGAAGTAAGATTTTTAAATTAAATTTATTGTTACTAATTTACTGCAATATATCAAGTAACTGGTGCGGTTGGGTCCTATGCATCAATTACGGCTACTGTTGTTGTCACATTTAACGCATGAGTAATAGCACTTTTAGGATTTATAAAAATATGTATCACCTTCTTGAAATAGTTGCTTGCATCTTTAGGCTTGTTTATATGTTTCGTTAATTATTATTTTTTTAACCCGCAACCAGTGTGGTGATTTTTTGTTCATAAGTGGTACCTTTGGGTTCAATTGAATTATAAATATGACCATTTAAATTTTTTGAAACAGTTGCTGAACTATATGTGAAAAACCTGCAGAAAGAACATACAAGAAAGACCAATCACTCATAAAGCATTGACTGTGAAATACTACCCAGCTGAAATGCAAATTAATTTAAACATCTCTAAAATGTGATAAATTCAGAGCTGATATCTTTAAATTATCACAGTATTACAGTAATTTATTACATTTGAAAATTTAAAATTTCATTGGAAAAGACAATGCTAGTTAAATAAAATGAACTTTATTCATATGCCATCATCGAAATATAAATCGTTTCAAAACTAATTGTGTGATATTATTCATTTTCATTCCCATGTATCTCACAGACCGTTTCAACAACATACTATAATTTCATTTTAATAAAGTGATTTTTACGGCAGTTATGGTGCTAACGGACACGCAGACAGATATGTTGGAAAGTGTTTAAAAAGTTGCTACATTTGTACCTTAAATTTCGATAGAAAAACACCCCAATTCTGCTTGAAGTGTCAAAAACCAATCTTTATGAAGCTCTGCAAAACTGTTTGGGAAAACAGTCAAAATATATTTAACCTTTCATTTTCCAAAATAAAATCCTTGTTTTGAAAATATGCAACATTATAGATGAAAGAAATATTTTGTTTTTACTTTTATTTTTCAGTTTTTGTGTATTCATTCAGATATGTTAAATATAAATAAATATTCATACACTATTTTGTATTTTGTCATTTTTATAGTTTATATATATGACAAAAAATAAATTGCAAGGCACATATTTGTATTTAGAAGGTTCAAATAAGATCATCTATATTTTTATTCAATTTAATTTAAAAAATATTAATTTATTATAATTCAATTGACGGATCCATGGGACCCAATGATATCAGTAATGAACAAAAAATACACCACAGAAGTTTAGGGTAAAGTTCAGTGCAAGAAAACATAATTCCATTAATCAATGAAGTTATACAGTGTACAGCCTTATTTGTACATCTTACTTTATTTGTACAGCTTTATTTGTACTTACAGTGTACAACTACTGAAGGGTATACAATGTACACTCCTCATAAAGTACGATTCACGACTTATCATATTGAGAACGTTTTCATCCACTAAAATAGTAAACTAAAATTTTCAATCACATAATACTGTGTGACTGTGTCGTATACTTACAAACAGTAAAAGTAAAAAAAGTAAAAAAGGAGTAAAAAGGACATATATTTTCAGTAGATAATAAAATACAATTGTATATAAAGAATATATTATTGCAAATACCTTCATTATCACACTGATCTTTTTATTCAAGAAAGTAAAATTGCTGCGAGTTATTTGAAAATAAAATACTTTTATTTAAAGAGTACAGTCCGGTGATCCTTTTTCTGAAATTTTATTTGAAATAAAATCCCATTGTGAATGTAGCAATTTACAAACAGAGAAATAGATCTAGAAACTTATTTTCAGCTCTGTGTGCATAAAATATACAGTCAAGGCTCGAGAAACTGAATACAAAAATTGAGATTTGGGAGCTGATTGTAGACTTGTGTTCCTATTCAAAAAGGTTATAAATTTAAACCAGTCTTCGTATTAGAAATTGATGACCCGTATTTCCTTTCAAACCTTTGAACTTTTTGAAATTGTTTTCACCGTTTTATTTCTTGAGTTTATAATTTTTCAAATCGTGGACATCATGTCTTGATAAATGGTGTTTATTAACTTTTTGTGGGCTTTAATGTAAACATCAAATATAAACATTAACACGAAATATTCAACGTAAAAGATCTAATTTCCTTCCTTTTGCGTGTCGTACAGTGAAAAGTTCGTATTATTTTCAATTTTTATCACTTACTAAGTATTTATTAAATACAGTTCATGTATTTATTCCAGTGTGAATATTTTTAAAGAAGTACTGCCCAATCCTAAATTCTGTCAATAGTGTTAACCTCCATGAAATCTACCAATAGGAGGCATTTGTAATGTTTGAAAACATGTTCCAAGAGTAACATCCGGTAATAAATATTCCTATAATTCTTGATATACATTTCATAATCTTTCTGTTCAGACGACTAATTGAAAGCATCTATCTATCTATCTATATATATTAATTGCCAAGTGTCCGTCTGTCTGTCTGTTACGCTTTTTTAGGCACTTCCCGAATAGATAGAGACTTGCAATTTGGTACACGGCTCGGTCGTTCGATGAAACCCCCAGGAAATATCGAATTTCTCGAAAACGTTCTATAGAGGGGGTGCCCCACACCAAAACGTTCGAAACGTGAAATGATGGGAAAGCATGCTTTGCAATGAGATAGAGACTTCAAATTTGGTGAACGTGTAAACCGCTTGAAAGGAAAAAGTTTACAGTTTCAGATTTCGAATATTTTCTACTTAAAGGGGTGCTGCACACAAAAACGTTAGAAAGTGAAATGATAAGAAAGCATGCTTTGCGATGAGATAAAGACTTCACAATTGGTGTATGGGTTAATCGTTCGAAAGGAAGAAAGTGTGCAATTTCACATTTCCAATATTTTCTACTTAAGGGGGTGCCACACACCAAAACGTTCGATAAGTGAAATGATAGGAAAGCATGCTTTGCAATAAGATAGAGACTTCAAATTTGGTGTATGGGTAAATCGTTTGAAAAGGAGAAAGTGTGCAATTTCAGATTTCCAATATTTTCTACTTAAGGGGGTGCCGCACACCAAAATGTTCGATTTACCGAATAAATGAGAAATAGCTGCTTTAAAATTTGATAGAGACTTGAAATTTGATATATGGGCTAATCATTTGACGAAAACACACGAAACGAATGTAGTTTTTTTAAAATGTTCGTTTAAGTGGGGTGCTCCAGAGTAAAACTTTCGAAAAGTGAATTGATAAAAAACCATTCTTCGGAATGAGATAGAGATATCAAATTTGGTGTAAGGGTAGATAGTTTGGAAGGAAGAACGTGTACAATTTCAGTTTACCAATATTTTCTACTTTAAGGGGTGCTGCACACCAAAATGTTCGATTTTCGGAATAAAGGAGAAATGTTCCTTTTAAAACTTGATAAAGACCTGATATTTGGTATATGGGAGAATCATTTGATAGAAATCACAAAAAGAATAGAGTTTTTCAAAAATGTATATTTAAGGGGGTGGGCACTCCACACTAAAGTATTCGAAAAGTGAAATGCTACAAAAGCATGCTTCGCTATGAGACAGAGACTTCAAATTTGGTGTACGGTTAAAAAGTTGGAAAGGAATGAATACGGTTATACAAAAATGTTCATTAACGGGGTACTACACAGAAAAACGTTCGGAAGGTGAAGTGATAGAAAAAACATGCTTCTCGATAGGATAGAGACTTGAAATTTGGTGTACGGGTAGATAGTTTGAAAGGAAGAAAGTGTGAAATTTCAGACATCCAATATTTGCTACTTTAAGGGGTGTCGCACACTAATATGTTCGATTTTCCTAATAAACGAGTCACGCTTACTTCTAAATGTGATAGAGGCTTGATATTTGGTACATGGGTCAATCATCTGATAAAAAATCCAAGACAGAGTTTTTCAAAAATGTCCAATTATGGTTGTGCTTCACTGAAAAAAGTTCCAAAGAAGAAATAATAAAATATGGGTGCCTCGAGATGAGATAGACTTTAATGTGGTGTACGGGTAGATAATTCGAAAGGAAGAAATGCGTAAATTAAGTTTCCCGATATTTTCTTCTTTAGGGGTTCTGCACACAAAAATATTTGATTTGTCGAATAAATGTAAAACGCGAATTATTAAAAAATTTACATTATTCAGGGGGTGTTTATTGCGAGACCGTTGATTTCCAACGGGTATTCGGCTAGTATTATTTATAATCTCAACCATGGCTAAACGTTTATTGAGATAAGTTATGAAGTATAAGATATAAGGTATAAAACCTATGGGAACTTTTGCATGCAGCCTATTGAACACTTTTAGTAAGAGAAATGTTCTAGAGTGAAGCATTGAAACAAAAATATTCCATGAGAATAAGTCCTCAAAGAATAATGTCTTTATTCAGCATTTTGGTTTTGTTGTGGACAAAATTAGCAAGGGAAATTGCTTCTCAGAAAATTATTTCTACCTGATACGTCCACCATCAAATGTTCAAAGTCGAAAATAGTTCTGTAACTTCAGTTCGAATTTTTCATTCCTTGAGACACAGGATGATTTAAAAAATTGATTGATGTTTTTGAATGGCTTGATGCTAAATTATGTGAAAGATTAAGACAATGGCTTTGCTGAGTTCATTTTCCGTGTTCAAGTCGTCATTCACAGCGTTTCAATTCCCAAAAGAATGTTACTGTGCAGTTATTATATGTCGTACAGAATACGTTCGAAATTCCATAATATTAGTTTTACGATAGATATAAGGCGTTTATCGAAGACTATGGGTTTTGCGTACAATCAGTATAATACAAATGCAAAGTAGATTTAAATAAATGCCCTAACGGCATTTTTTTTCACAGTGACGTAAGATTTACGCCACACTGTGACTTTGAGACATCGTCTCTGCAATGTCATATTGAGGTCACAGCGAAGTAATTTCGGTCATTTTCATGGTCGTTTGTGACGTCGCATATTAACTTGCTTATGACGTCACATTGTAATTGCCATTGTAATGTCGTCACGTTGTTATGTGTTAATTAAATTGTAGAAACGTCACAGAATAGAGTCACAACGAAGTTACAAAGTTAATAATACGTAACTTTGCATAGAAGTCACAAATATGATGTCACAATGTAACCCAGGTGTCACGTGACTACAACGTCACTGTCACACATGTGCCATCTTTGCTGTGAGGGTGTATTTATTAAAAACCGAATATTAAACAAATTATGTTCTTAACAAATGAGAGACACAATATAAGAAACTTTAGTGTTTCGAAAACAATAATAAACTCAACTCGACATTCTTACATCAAAATCCTTTCTTTTTTTAATTTTACAAGAAAAAAAATTTAAAAATCACCCTAACAGCATTTTTGTTCACAGTGACGTAAGATTTACGTCACACTGTGACTTTGGGACGTCACAGGACGTCGCAGTGCGTCTCTGCAATGCCATATTGAGGTCACAGCGAAGTCATTTTGGTCATTTTCATGGTCGTTTGTGACGTCGCATATTAACTTGTTTGTGACGTCACACTGTAATTGCCATTGCAATGTCGCCACATTGTTATGTGTTAATTAAATTGTCTAAAAGTCACAGAATAGAGTCACAACGAAGTTACAAAGTTAATAATACGTAACGTTGCATAGAAGTCTCAAATATGATGTCACATTGGGACCCAGGTGTCACGTGACTGCAAAGCCACTGTCACACATGTGGCGATCTTTGCTGCGAGGTTGCATTTATTAAAAACCGAATATTAAGCAAATTATATTCTTAACAACTGAAAGACACAATGCAAGAAACTTTAGTGTTTCGAAAACAATAACAGGCTCAACTCGACTTTCTTATATCAAAATCCTTTCTTTTTTTAATTTTACAAGAAAAAAAAATGAAAAATCGGTATCGTGGATCCAAATGATTACAACTGTATCGCATTTCACTTCACTTTAAAGGGTTTGAAAAGATATTTCTATTGATACCATAGTTGACCAGCCTTGATTACCAGTCATTGTATCCTACCGGGGAGGTAACTTCCCTCCAAAGAGGGTTAATGAAGTCAATGATTGAAACTAATACATTTTGTGGTCATTGAGCCATGAATAAAACCTTTATGCATGATAATCTCAAATTGTGTCCTATGCTGCCATGTTAAGGGAATATAAAATTTCGAATGAATTTTGAAGTTTCGCTCGAATTTCAAATAATTCTACCTAGCTCTAGATTACTGGATAACAAAGCCAGATATAACGTTTCGTTAAAATCGATTAATATTTGTGTATGTTATCATTTACACAAGAAATCGACCATAGACATAAGTAAACGTATTCAGAAGGTCTTAAAAATTTTTGGCATCAAAATCTCAAATTCGACAATTTCCGTGAAAACTATACTTTCTCTATATTAAATTACATAGCATAAGAAAGTAAAAATTGAATTCTGGTGATCTGATCTCATAGAAAACCAATCTGTTTCTGGTAATCGCCAATTGAAATTATCACATTGGGGCAGATCGAATTTTGCCTGATTATCTTTTGGCTTACTGATAAAGGGCTCTGCCTTCTCAATGAAATAATTTTATCCCCTTTTACGCCGGGAGAGCAATTATGTAAGATTTGGAGGGTTTATGTTGTAAAAATACGGTGCTTGTGTAAATAAATACTTTTTCACTCTTTGTCAGTATCATTAGTAAAAAGGTACAATACTGAATTCATTTCGTACAGTCTATTCTTTCTAGAAATATCGTCCCATTGTAGAAAAAGTTAAACATTTTATAAAATACAGTATGTGATTTTGCGCATAAATAAATATATTACAACGTAAAATTAATCAAATCAAAAATCAATCGCTGTGATAATAAAATTGATAAAGCAAGCAATCATTTTGTGAATATGATGTGGTTCTCTTTATCGGCGCGAGCAGATCAAGAGCTACCCACCAAATTAAACTGATCAGGAACTAAACTGAACGGAAACTGCGTAATTAGTAAACAATGATGAAACTATCTGTCTCGTGGATAAATAAATCAATTAACCACAGTATGGAAATTTTTATTGTTGGGAAAATATTAAATAAATCCAGGTTCAAATCTATTAGTAAAAAGAAAATCAAATTAATGTCGTGTTATGTAGCAATTATTATTATCTATTGAAAATTTATTAAATTCTATATTTTCAATATAATTTTTGAATTCTCAAAATCTAAGTTTAGTTTGGCCAATATATATCAATTGCCCACAGTAACAAGAAATTTGCAGGAAAATAGTTTTACCACATCAACTAATCAATTCGCAGGAAATGTTGAAAGAACATGCATAAGAGTTAAACTCAAATAGTAATAATCACTATTTTTATACTCGATATTCTTAATAACCAAAATAAATAAAATATAATATAATAAATTGTAAAGCACATTTATTAAGCACATTTATAAAGCACATTTACTAATGATGAAATGTCATTGAAAACTTTATCCTCAAAAACCATCTGCTCTGGCTCATCCAGATTTTTAAAATTAAAGAAAATATACCTCTTCCTCAATTTATTCGCAAAAATTAATAAATGTACGAAATATTAATAAATCTAATCCCATCAATGTACACTTTCTTCAGCAATAAGTAGATAAAAATGACCTTTAAGGTTACTGAAAGAATATGTTGTTGTTGTTGAGACCCAGACCGTCCGACCTACCAGAAAGGTGTAAGGTAACTGTTTGGACGGTCGGGAAGTGCCACCCAATTTAGACCGGAACCCAGTGGGGGAGGCATCCACAGGGACCGTACCCTCCTTCCCCTACCACCAACCTCTCGGAAGGACTTTCGGACCCACATGTTTAACGTGATCGTACTCCGCATGAACACGGCGGCAGTTTTGGCAGTGGCTGGAATCGAACCCGGGCCTACCGAGTGCAACTCCAGCGCGCTAACCAATGGGCTACCGCGCCCACTGAAAGAATATGTGTAATAATTGAACTTTTTCACCAATAATCACTATTTCGCAACTCTATTTCAAATTATATAAATCAATAAATCAGAGCAAAAATATTTCAGAACATTTTTAGAATTGATTTATCTAAGCATTTTATTTGTTGTGGAATGCCCTTGAAAACTTAACCGGGAATGATCAACTGCTGTTGCTTAGCAACGTTTACTAGAATAAATAACATATTCCGGATTACCACTCATACGTTCAACAATTCACCACGGTAAATGTACTAGGTCGATTTAAGTTTTTCTTTTGGCAAATCAAAAAGCGAAAACTTTCTCGCCGATACTTCATTTAAGTACTGTAATTTTCTCAATCACGGTATGCTAATAGCAGAGTATATCCAAATTAATAGAGATAATTCAATTTTATAGAATTGGACATAAATAAAATATTCTTGTTTACCACTCATGCGTTCGAAAATTCACCACGGTGAATATACTCGGTCGATTTAAGTTTTTTTTTTCTGACAAATCAAGAATTGAAAACTTTTCTGCCGATACTTCATTTAAGTACTGTCATTTTTTCAATTACTGAATGCTAATAGAAGAGTAGATCCAAATTAATAGATATAATTCAACTTTATGGAATAGGACATAACTAGAATATTCCGGTTTACCACTCATGCGTTCACAAATTCACTACTGTGAATGTACATGGTCGATTTAAGTCAATTTCTGTCAAATCAAGAACAGCGGAAACTTTCCCACCGATACGTGATTAAAGTACTGAAATTTTATCAATCACTGTATGTTATTAGAAAAGTAGATCCAAATTAATGTAGATAATTCAATATAATAGAATTGGGCATAAATAAAATTATAATATTAACTAGTATTAATGTACTTATGGAGAGATATATTTCGCCAAATGTTTCGATTTCATGGGTGTGGGCTGAAGGGAGGTTCACATTTTGTGACAGGGTACGAAACATTAAAAGAAATCCATGTAAATTTCATCATTATGAAATATTTTTATTGAAATTAAAAGTTAATTTAATGAACAATTGTAAAATACGTTTTTACCCCCAACACAAATGGCATGTTCAAAAAGAAAATATTTAAAAAATTAAATATTTAAATTACTCAATGAAAAAAAATTTAAATTAAACCACTAAACTCCAAATAAAAGCATTTTACATTTTAAATGTGTATTATATAAACGGTAAATTATTATTTAGAGAAGTCACTTAAGTTGTGGAAAAAATTGCCGATCACAAATATTTGACAAATTATGAAAATTATTTGCGACGATGTTGTTAATAAGAAAAGTTTATTTATTGGCAATAATGGTGGTTTTTTAAGTTGTTAACTTAAAGAATTCTTAATATTTCCAGAGCCTGGCTTTACATCCTTTTCAATGGTTTTTTAACGTAAAGTTGTGTAGGAATCCCATCTTGCCCTGACGGCATTAAGCATATTTTGAATTTTATGACATCGGCGGTCTGGTGGAAAAATTTGCCAAGCCGCAGTTATTCTATACAATTTTCTAAATTATATATCAGATAAATACATTGCAAACAGAATGGAGTGATACCTTTGATTATTCTTCAAGTTATTCAAGATCAAAGTTTGTCACATACTGAAGAACGCAAACAAGCTATTATACGCGAGTATTTAAATACTTAAGAGTATAAAGAAGCGTTTCTCATTTATTCCGCAAATAGAACATTTTGGTATGCTGCACTCCTAAAGACGTAAACGTTGAAAACTGAAATTTTACAATTTTTTCCTTTCGAACTATCAACCCTCACAATTTATAATCTATATCTGATCGTTAAGTATATTTTTTATCATTTCACCCTTCGAACATTTTGGTGTAAAGCATCCCCCCCCCACCTTTTACTAAACATTTTTGAGAAAATCGATTTTTTCGAGGATTTTATTTGATAATTGCCCTGCGTAAAAAAATTACGGCTTCATCTCACTTACAAAAGACGTTCATAATTTATACGGGAAATCGACCAGTTCGGTGTGTGGCAGACACTAAAGTAGCAAATAATGAAAAACTAAAATTACACACTTTCTTGCTTTCGAACTATCTTCCTATACATCAAATTTGAAATCTCTATCTCATCGCGAAATACGGTTTTCAATCATTTCACATTTCAGTTCGTTCATTTCAATCTATCTACGGGCATAGGTCTACTATCTACTGGTTCATACTCTTCTACTGGCATTCGTTTCAATCGTTTCATTTTTTAATGAGGAGTAACCCCCGCTCCCTCTACAGAACATTTTTGAAAAATGTGACTTTTACAAAGGATTTTATGTTGTTGTTGTTGTTGTTATTGCTTATCCTCCAGAGTCTGACGAAGGCAGACGAGATCCATAAGTCCGTTGACTCTCAGAAATTCCAGCACAAGAAGTGGATTGCGATAGATATCCTCCTTGGAGAGATCCGTACAATCTATTATATGCTCTACAGAAGCCTGATGGTCGTGGCACTTTGTGCAGGCGGCAAAGACCTTCCTGTCCTCATTAAAAGAGGGGCACTTGATGTGACCGCTAGCTAGTCTAGAAAGTACAGTCTGAGAGCCTCTGTCACACGGGAGGTCTAGAGCCAATCTCGGCTTTTTACCCATATACCAATAATGGGTGGGGTGTTCTCTCCCGTTCACCAAAACTTTTGACTTTTCTATTTATCTTCTATAGGATTTCATTGAATGATTAACTAGTTTACTAAATTACAAGATTCTATCTCACGCAATATGTTCTTCATTTATTCGGCAAATTGAACATGGAGCTTGGAGTGCCCCTTAAGTATCAAATTACGGAAAACTGAAATTGTACAGTTTCTTTCTTTTGAACTATCTACCATTACATCAAATTTAAAGTCTCTATCTTATCACGAAGTATGATTTTCAATCACTTCACATGTCTAACGGTTTTGTGCTGAGTACTCACATCCGTAAATGAACATGTTTGAAAAACTTTATTCTTCTAGGGGTTTTTTCTATCAGATGTTTATCTCATATACCAAATACCAAGCCTATATCACACATTTTAAAGGAAGTGTTTCTCATTTATTCATAAAGTCGAACATTTTGGTGTGCAGCATCCCTTAAAGTATTTTTCCGGTCGGGGAAATAGATGCTCTAAGACTTATGGCGACCTGGGTGGTGGACCTCTTAAAATAGAAAGTAGTAAAACAATGATATTGCACTCTTTCTTCATTTCGAACTACATACCTTTACACCAAATTGTTCTATCTCAGCTAGTGATTGCAATACCGGACCAAAAATACAATACCGGTATTCGGTATTTTTTTAAACGTAATACCGTAATACCGGTATTAATGTTTTATCATATTTCTATCATTTCATTTTTTGAACGTTTTGTTGTGTGGAATCACCTACATTTTCAAATACTGGAAAAATTTCTATTGCACATTATCTTTCTTTCAAACTATCTACCCATACACAAAACACGCCCATCGCGAAGCATTCTTTTTCTATCAGTTTACCTTTCGAATGTTTCGTGTGGAGAAGACACCCCTTTAAATGAACATTTTTGAAAAACTCTATTCTTCTTGTGTTTTTATCAGTTGATTGCCCCGTATATAAAATACCATGCTTCTATCACATTTTATAGGAGTTTCGCATTTATTAGGAAATTCGATCACTTTCGTGTGCCTCACACCGTAAAGCAGAAAATATTGGAAACTGAAATGGAACAGCTTCTTCCTTTCAAACTATTTACCAGTGAACTGACATTAAGGGCTATCTCATCCAAAAGATTGCATTTTCATAATTCCACCGTTCGAACGTTTGTCTGTTTAGCACCCGCTTAAATGAACATTTTTGAAAAACTCTCTTTTTTTTACGGAGTTTTATCACATAATTAGCCCATATACCAAATTTCAAGACTCTATCAATTTCTAAAAGAAGCGTTTCACATTTATTAGGAAACTCAAACATTTTGGTGTTCGGTATCTCCTAAAGTAGCAAATATTGAAAATTTGAAATTTCGCACCTTTTTCATTCAAACAATTTACCCGTAAACCAAATTTGAAGTCTCTGTGTTATCGCAAAGCATGCTTTTCTATCATTTCACTTTTCGAATGTTTTGGTATTGAACACCCCATCTCTACAGAGCATTTTTGAAAAAATTCGAATTTTCAAGGGGACTTTCCTTGAACAGTCGACCCATGTAACAGATTTAAAGTCTCTATTTATTTGGGAAGTATCTAAAAAGTATCGCAAGTATATCGCAAAGTATAAAAAGTATCGCAAATAAGTGTTATCGCAAAGCATGCTTTTCTATCATTTCACTTTTCGAATGTTTTGGTATTGAACACCCCATCTCTACAGAGCATTTTTGAAAAAATTCGAATTTTCAGGGGGACTTTCCTTGAACAGTCGACCCATGTAACAGATTTAAAGTCTCTATTTATTTGGGAAGTATCTAAAAAGTATCGCAAGTATATCGCAAAGTATAAAAAGTATCGCAAGTAAGTGTTATCGCAAAGCATGCTTTTCTATCATTTCACTTTTCGAATGTTTTGGTATTGAACACCCCATCTCTACAGAGCATTTTTGAAAAAATTCGAATTTTCAGGGGGACTTTCCTTGAACAGTCGACCCATGTAACAGATTTAAAGTCTCTATTTATTTGGGAAGTATCTAAAAAGTATCGCAAGTATATCGCAAAGTATAAAAAGTATCGCAAGTAAGTGTTATCGCAAAGCATGCTTTTCTATCATTTCACTTTTCGAATGTTTTGGTATTGAACACCCCATCTCTACAGAGCATTTTTGAAAAAATTCGAATTTTCAGGGGGACTTTCCTTGAACAATCGACCCATGTAACAGATTTAAAGTCTCTATTTATTTGGGAAGTATCTAAAAAGAGTCACAGCCGGACTGCCAGCCAGCCAGCTAGACAGACAGGCAGACGGACACTAGGCAATTAACACATATATATATATAGATTACCCGCACTACAATATATGAGTTTCAACAAATTTTTGCCAAAATAAAACAGAGGACTAATGGAACGAAAATATTAATAATCCCCGCAATATTTAAATTTGAACGCCATAATTGATATAATTCAGTCAAAAATGCAATTTCGATAAAAATTTATTTTATATACATTTTTACTTTCCTTAAATACATAGTATAATGTATAAGGAAAGTACTGTAACGAAGTCGAAAATTCGAATTTGAGTTTTCGATCGGAGATCACGTTTCAAGGATCCCTGAATACGAATCAAACGTTTTTGAGGTGATGTCTGTGTGTGTGGACACGATATCTGACGAACGAATGGAGAGATTCGAACAAAATTTGGTACAAAAATTCCAATCTTTACAATCCGTAAATACTTGAAGCCTATTGATTTTAAACGCAATCGAATGTTCAGAACCCTCCTAAATTTTCGAGGGAAATTTTGAAAAAATCATCAAAAAATAAAAACCTTTTATAAAGTTAGGCAAACAGTCATTTCTTATGTAATTTTTTATTAGAAAACATTAGAACGCTAGCATTAACCGTTCTCGAAATATAGCAAATTTTTAAATGAATTTGTAAAAAAAATCACATAAAAGAAGAAAAATATAACTATTGTGAAATATGTAATATCATGAGATAAATTTGTTGACATCATTCAGGTGAATCTAGCTCGTTCCATTCATGAGGGAAGATACTTTGGGTAATACTTTTGTATTGGGACCCCAATAGTCACTTATCTGCTATAAGAATGTCTTATTTCTCCGTAAATAACGCATGGCGATGAATTTGATGGAATGTCGCCAACTTGGCGACTTTTTAAAATGTTGGCAAATTAACGAAAATGTCTCCAAGTTGATAAAAATAATTCTACGTCAACGAAAATGACAACTAATTGACGAAAATTCAATATCTGGTAAATAATATAAGCATTACTACACTATATTCAGCACCAACAAACAGTCCTGGTACTACAGGCGACGCCAGATGCATTTTGGAACTCATCAGTGACTGTTGCGACCGGGACCTTGCGATTTTTCATCACCATCCTCTTCAGGGTTCGACAGCTGCAACCTACGAGTTTCTGCGGCCTTATATGACCAAAAGTATCCGGGCATATACCTTTGTGGAATCAGAAAGGCATGTTGTATATAATAATAGAACTTTAAGTCACCTTTTCCATCAATAACAGCCTGCACTCTTCTGTGGAGACTTTCCACCAGCTTTTGAAATATTTCAGCAGGAATTGCCTTTCATATGGCAGTGAGAGCTGCAGTGAATCCTGCTCGGAAGATGGGCGATTTGGGCGATATTCTACGTTCCAATTCATCCCAGAGGGGTTCAATGAGATTTAGATCGGGACTCTGTGAAGGCCAGTCTAATTTTTAACACCCATATTTGCAAACTACGCCCGCACAGCTTTCGCTGTATGAATACAAACGTTATCCTGTTGCTACAGAAAAAATCATTTCCCGAACTGTTACCAGAGAGTTGGAAGTGCAGAGTTGTAAAGAATGTCAACATACATTGCAGCGTTCATGTTTCTTTCACTGGAATTAAATGGCCCACACCGAACCACGAAAAACCGCCCCAAACCGTGATGCCTTAGTCACCAAACTTTAAGTTGGCACAATACACTCGGACAGGAAGTGTTCGTCTGGCATCCGCCAAACCCTGATGCGTCCGTCGAACTGCCAGACAGTGTAGTGGGATTCATCTCTCCAAAGTACTTGTTTCCACTGCTGCACAGTCCAATGACGGTGAGCTTTGTATCACCGCAACCTTCGTTTCGCATTGACCGTGCTGATGTCGGGCTTGCGAGAGGTTACACGACCATGGGAACTAATTTGTTCAGCACCAACAAACAATCCTGGTACTACAGACAACGCCAGATGCATTTTGGAACTCACCAGTGATTGTTGCGACCGGGACCTTGCGATTTTTCAGCACCACCCTCTTCAGTGTTCTACGGCTGCGACCTACGAGTTTCTGCGGTCTACAACTTAGTTTTCCTGCAGTTGTAAATCCCAGACATGCCCATTTTTACAATGACATCACTTACATTTGATCAAGTACCTGCACGAATGCCGAAATGTCATGAATCGATTCGTTGCAACGATGGCATCCAATTATTATGCCACGTACAAACTCGCTCAGCTCTGCCGTCTTACTCATTGTCTTTCTAATGCACGTTTATGAGCGCCCGAGATGGTGATCACTTTTATCTCATTTTATGACGTACATAGCCACATCCACTTCTCTGGAGTGGTGATTGGATACATTTGGCCATATAGTGTATAAGAATAACCCATTATTCCGTCCGTAACGTTTGTCAAAATTTTGGTCACTAATTTGTTGGAATATCTCAAACTTGGTGATTTTTTTTAATGTTGCCAAATTGATGAAAATGCCACTTAATTGATAAAAATTCGCCAAATTAATGAAACTCATGCTAAATCAATGACTAATTGATGAAAGTTCAATATCTTGGGAAGAACATAAAATAGACTATAAGAATTACCCATTTCCCTATCCGTCCACAACGGTTCGCGAAAAATTTAGCAGGATGCGCCAACTTGGCGGCATTTTTAAATGTTGCTAAAGTTACAAAAATGTCGCCAAATTGATAAAGATGACTCCAAAATGGGAAGTAATGTTTTGCAAATTCTGATTTCCGTCCATATGACTGGCATACCTTCTAGCACATAAGAAATGCTCTTCTTTGCGTTTGTCTGTAACATTTGGCGATACATTTGGTGAACTTGTTGAATAATCTAGCGAAGTATTGCCTTGGCGATATTTCGACCCAGATTGACGAAAATATTGTCAAAATTGCTAAAACGACGTTGAATTAATGAACCTGGCGCTTAAGTGTTGAATTAATTATTAAAATATTTTAATATATGGATTATATTGCTTATTGGGGACGCTACTAATATTGATAATTGTTTATTTTGAGTTGTACGAAATATTAGTTAATTGGCTACTTTGAAGTAGTTTTACAAGTTCTCATCCAGAATGTCGCCAAATGTACAATTCAACGATAAAAACAGTGTGCCGTGGATCTTATATATTATTTTTTGACTGAAAAGTAGCAAATTCATTGCATTCTATAAGGAAAGTCCGGCGCTGTCCCCATCAGATCTTTTTAATATCTAAATCGGAAAAAGATGTAATAAAACTCGGCTGCCGCATAAATACATTGGATTTAAATCGGTTGCTAAGCGACATGATATCATATTCTTTAAATAAAGTTAAAGAAAAATATCGTCTGCATAATGCTATTTATATATACAAGGTTTTAATTAATGTCTAGATAACCCCTGGTCCTAGAAACTCAAAACATGGACTAAATTTTAAGTGCGGCTATTCCAAGGCTTCCACAGTATTTAATGAAATTCAGTGCAGTCGTTCTCCCTTGATGTTGAGACAAACACACAGACAGACAGATTTTCAATTTTATTTATATATATATAAAGATAATACTTCGTGGAAGTGTCGTCCATTTGAATAAATAATAATCTGCATTACGTGATATTACGTAGAGCAATTCTCGTAAATCAGAGGCAATTTGAATCTACGTATTTGACGCTACATTTGCATTCTTGTACACATTTACCCAAGCATTGGACTTATTGATTTGTTGCTGGGGAATTCGGAAAATCAAAGGGAATAAATTTTGGAACTTTGGAGTGCTGAATTTATATCACAACCGTCATGTATAAATTATAGATTCAGGGAGAGAGGGATAGAGAACTCATTTGAAAGGAACAGTAATATTTTGATGAAAACTCAGTATATCCGCCAAATGCATACACTTCGCATTTAATATGAATTAAAATAAATTGGGTATTAGCGGAACAAACAGCCTTTTCTATAAATTAAACTATTTATTTAAAACACACAGACACATATAACCCTTAACGTTGTGTTTTATTATATGGATAACATTAAAACTGAATAAAACCTAACATTAAGTGTAAAATTATTGATTTATTTCAAGTATATTATATAAATAAAAGTTACATATTACAGAGTCCAGTGTGACAATAAGAGCTTGCAATCCCATCCCAGTAGCTCAAACGTAGAGCGTCGGCTGGGCAATACGTAGATCCCTGGTTCGATTCCCGGTTGAGGCAGCAGGATTCTTTATAATGGTGTCCAACAAATTAACCCAGTAGGTTAGTGAAAAGATGTCGAACGTCTGAAAGTGACCCTAGTGCATTTAGCACATATTCAGTGGACTCTGGTATATTAAGCGTCGATTTCAAATCGGGAAGTCAACGGCCGCTTAGGTAGCTAATCTGGAGGATAAAAATAGCACCAGGAGGTTAGTCTGGGGAAAAATAGCAGAAGGTGGTCAGTTAGATCGTTAGTTGCACACCAATCAGACATTAGAGGGTGGAGAATACAAAGTCGACTTTAACAATAGAAGTCCACTTCAACAATTTCGTGCCAGTAACTCAAGGGTAACTCATCGGCTGGCCAGTGAGAAAACCGTGGTTCGATTCTTGGTTGGGGCAGAACGGTTTTTTACAACATATACACTTAACAAACCTATCTCTTTCGAAGCAGGGTATCTAGCTACATGTTGAATGACTGAGACGTTTATTTCAGGAATGTAATAAGATACTTAAAATATGAAATCCAAAATATCAAATAGTTAATTTACAGGACAGTCTATTAACTTTTACAATACAAGTTGTACCAAACACTGTGGTACGCGAATTTTTTTTTTAATTATTTTTTCTCCATAGACTTTTTATTATCTGACCTTTTATCCGAGATGTCTCAGTACATAGATGGAAATTTAAAATTTGGGCTTAGTCTAGACCTAAAATTTGATTAATTCAAGCTATGTACACACATAATTTTATTCGAATCGGTTGAGTTTTACAATGGCAAAACAATTTTCGCCCACAATCGGATTTGGGCAGGTGAACGTAGTTTTTGATTGAAGCTACGGTCGGAACTTTACATCGCCACACGAAAATTCTGAATATCAACGACTGTTTTAAATCAATTTATAGAGATTGCGATTATATTTGTTCTGTTAACATGGGAATTGTAGCATGTAAACGAATATTTCATCATCAATCGCTGTATGGTGCCTTGTTTGCAATACTTTTAGACATTTTAATATAAAAACCAATCATCAAAAAAACAATTTTATTAGTTTAACCAGAAAATTATCCAGAAGACGATTTTGGAATTCGAATCGTAACCACGTTATTATAGTTAGAAATGGAGTAAAAAATCTGTATAAAATAGAATTATTAAATATAAAAAATCGTCTGCTAAAAATATTAATTCAAATATCTCAAAAATGATTGGTACATTAGTGATAATTAAGAAAATTTAGGAAAAAAATTATGCGCATGGAGATATAAAAATAAATTTTGTGTGTCGAGGCGTTCTCGGCTTATATCTGAAAGAATGTCGAAACAAAAATGCTAATATATATAAATTTTTTGAACACAATTCAAAGATTTTATATTTTTCTGACCAATTTTAGGTCAAGTCCTACGTGTATGCAAAGCTTCAAGTTTTACATTAAGCAGTTCCTGACAGATTTGCCCTCAGCTCTATATCGCATAGTCGAAGACCATGCATATGTCCGCATTATATGTTCTACAATTTTTCCTGAATTCTATGATTTTTCCTTATGAATCATGACTTAGTTATTCAAGACAGTTACACTAAACATTAATCAACTTATAAAATTAAAAATAGTTAAAATAAATAATATTATTGGTAGTTATAATTTTATCAATTCGTTTTATTTCAAAAGTAGCTATAGTAAATTTGACTTTTATAAAGTCAATAATCTGTCTGCTGTAATTGAATTTTCAAACATTAATTTTAAAAGAGTTTTGGCCAGTGATAACCCAATATGTGATATGTTGCCTTTAATCGATCAATGTAAAAATCAATTAATAAACTAAGATTTTTATAATTAAATCTGTAAAGGTTGGTATGAACGGAAGCATGAGTTTAAAGTAAGAGCTAGTATAAATTATAAATGTGTAGCTCCGTTAGTCCGTAATAATTTTACATAATATACATTTTGATATATTATATATGCATAATTATTTAATATATTTATCACTGTTTAAGATCTGATTTATTATTTATATTATACAAAAAATATTAATATTGCTGAGTTATTTATGTACCTATTAAGTCCGGTTGTTTTAAGACAAACAGTCTTCATATAATTCATCTTGCCTCTGTATCAATTATTTTTGGTTCACTTGAGTATTTTTATCCTTCACTTGCATATACTTTGATAATTTCTAATGCAGTAGTTTGGTTAGTCTTACAGTTTTAGGGTTCCTGACTTCTAATATATATGTATGAAACATATCAAAGAAGGATAAACAATGATTTATTATAATGTGTAACCTAGTCTTACAGTGATTTTAAACTGTACAGTACTAGTATCTTTGTAACTTAGTCTTGAAGTATTAAGTTTATAATACTGTAAGACTAAGTTTACGAATTGCATTAATGTGTGTAGCTGGATTACGAAATAGAACCTTTATCAGCAATTGTGTATTGATATGTAGCTCTAATGTGTACATATCTAATCATTAGACTTATCTCGATCTCAGCAAATATTTCATATGTCCGTTTCTTCATTGAAGCAGAAATCCGCTTCTCTACTGCTTGTGCTGTGTCTCGTTCACCCTTAATAAATTGACCGCTGTAGGTAAATCTCGATCGCAGATCACATGATGTTACGACAGAAACAAGATTAATCGCTTGTATTCATGATGGATGGTATCAAGGACATTTTCATTAAAAAGCTCATAATTGAAAATTCAATTTTTACTTTCTCATGCGCAGTATTGAGAAAGTATTGTTTTCATGAAAATTTTCGATTTCGAGATTTTGATGCCATTATATGTTTTGAGACCTTCTGGACACATTTGGTCTATTTTTGGAGTGATGTTCGTCTGTTTGCCTATCTGCCTGATGTCTGCTGTCGATTTATTGTGCATACAAAGCAGCAGCAAATATTATTCGATTTGTACGAAACTTTATATTCGGATTTGCTATAAAAACCTAGAAGTAGATAATTTTTTTTTAAATGCAATTGAAAACGTTGAAGTTTCGTCGAAAATTTATATTTTTTTAACATGGCATCTTACGAAAAATTTGAGATGATCATGCAAAAAAGGGTTTATATATGGCACAATGATCACCAGACTTAATTGTTTCAATAAATGTTGTGAGAAATAGCCGCGATACAAAGTTTTTTCTTCGTGACGGCATTAGCTCTCTTTAGGCGCCAAGTCCCTCTAATGGGGGTATATTGTCCAGTATGTCGAGGGAAATATTTTTCAAGGCCTTTAATGTAAAGGTTAGGATATGGGCGTTTTTATACATGGAAATACCATGCAAAGTAAAATGTTTGTGAAAATAATTGAAGGGCATAATGCATAGATGAATGCAGATATGTACATAGAAAGATATATACGCTGTCTGATATTAATAAAATACTTACTGTTCTTTTCAATGCATGGTAAAGTCAAATACAATTTCTCCACAGAATGAATGATCTATAAAAATATTCCGTTCCATGGTGATTTATTTTACTCAGTAAGTAACGTTTATTATTAAATTTTAAATACTGTTATTTTATTACTGAATTATTCAACGTATAATTAATTCCCTTTGTACATAATTTATTGCTTTTGCAGCTCAAAATTCAACAACTTATAATTAATAAATTCATTAAATGTTTTCTGTAATTATCGCGAAAAAATTGATTAAATATATTAACTTTCTAATCTAAAGTTACTATTTCCAGTCACATAATTTAAATTTAAGCATCCAAAAGATGACAAAAACATCTCATTAACATTTTTAACAGGGACACTTTACGGAGTTTTCAAAAATATTTTGATTATTTCGCAGTTTTGCGGGGAAACATTATCACTACATTAAATCCCCGAAGATTTCTTTCAAAACGTGTGCTCATCAGAATCTTGGAAGACATTTTGCTTTATTCATTAGCAGTCAAGAATGAATAACGACCTCCTATGACGTCCCCTGATGAGTGATAGGGTACGCAGCATCGGTGAGAATGCCTCATCCTATTTTAAAGGAATTGCTTTGCCTTGTTATGGCAACAGTCTATTTTCGTTACCCGAAATACATTTTTGACAAGAATTTATGTTTCGGTTCAAAATCAAAAAGAACATTGTTGGGAAAGGAGCAAAATGACGATAAATTGTTAGATAACGATGAACTTGGATCTTAAAAAAAATGAACTGAAATTTACGGAGTGAAGTTTAATGTGTTTGTTGGTGGCCTCAGGGTTAAAACTTTAAATAAGGAATGAACAAACTCCTGATATCTTGTATTTGGACTATTTTAAAAGCTCCACATGTTCTGTTTAAGGAGTTAGAAACATATTTCTTACCGATTGCGAAACATTGCAATCGTTAAGAAATATGTTTCTAACTCCTTATTATTTCTGTTTCTAACTCCTGCGAATTATTTATTTATTAGCAGATGTACTCAGCATTGCTTATGATTTAAAATGTATGTGCAAATTCTAAGCACATTCATATGTCTTTTGAAAACAACTTCTACAAAAATATTCAATTTAAAAGTATAAGAATATTTCTAGAGCTAGCAATGAAAAACACTCAAGTCAAAAGCAAGGATTATGAAATGTCATGGAATGAAAATGTTGATACTTTCAGAACTGTTTTAGTGTTTATACTTAGTTTTCAAAATACAAATTAAATTTTTAGGGAGTTTGTTATATGTTTATAAGCTAAATAAGTAATATTCTTTTTAATTTAAATTTTTTAAACCCACTGATATCAGTGCAAAATGTAATAGGTGTTTAAAGTTTTTCTTTCTTAAACTTCTTAAGAAGCCCAACTGAATTATGTGCTTTTTCCACCATAAACGTCATACATTTTTTTAAACCAAATATGTTATAAAGAAAAATTGGAATTTTTGACCAGTATGCTTTCCCCAGCCACCTCTAGATTTATTCTCGCCATGCAATTTATATGTGTAGGCAAATATGAAGTATAAAACATTCTTCTCTATGTTTGTAAACCAGTGTATGAAAATGTAACATTTGGTCTTCACAAGCCAAAATGAAGACGTAGATATAGTATCAAAATTTATTCCCATGCCATTTTTATTGCTGCACAACAATCATGATAACACATACTGAAATATAAGTATTTAAAAAAAATTCCAAAATATTACTATTATTTTATATTCTATGCCTGTAGATGCTATTTCAATATCAAATATATAATATCGATTACTGATTACATTCACTTTTATAACAATTCCGTTATTAACGAAATGAAACAAATTGAATAAAAATCGTCTGCGTATGAACATTTTTAATTTAACTCCACGATAAAACAATTTGATATCGTTTCATTAAAATGACGTTTCGAAGATTGGAAAGCATCTGCATAATACAATTTCTACTATTTTTTATTAATAACTCCACACACTTGGGTCTGCAAACTAGAAACATGGACGAGGTTTCCGCAGTGTAGTAGAGAATGCCCATACAAGAATTGATAAAGAACACCAGCAAATAATCGTGGGTTTGTATACGAATGATAAACAAACAGATAGACAAGCAAACAAATAAACAAAGAAACATACTTTTTATTTAATTGCATATATATTCCAGCAGTGTATATAATATTTTTTGTATAAATCCATGTAAGAAAATAAACTTGCACACCCCTGCTGTAAATAGTTGAATAATTAAAGTAATCTGATGAATTTTAATACTAACATAATTATTTTATTTTTCATAATAATATATTTCTCAATTTATCCATTACGCAAAATAGCATATAAATTGATTCAATATCTAATAAAATACTACATCGAGTTTTCATAAAGTATAATCGGTGTTAATTGATTAAATTATCAAAATATAAAGATAAGTAGTAAGGGAAATATAGTTGTATTAATAAATAAGATAATTACTACTAATCTTTCTAATTATTCCCAATGAGATAATGGGTCTATGTTACTCAACTTGACAACAAGCAATTTGTAAAGTCACTAAATATTTCGTGCAATTTAAATAAATTAAATCAATCCAATATCTTATGAATAGTTTTAGCATAGTGTGAATGGTCTCATTTGATATACTCTCTTGAGAATATATATATATATATATATACATATATATATATATATATATATATATATATATATATATATATATATATATATATATATATATATATATATATATATATATACGTATATATTGCACACAAAGATAGAGTTGTCAGAATCGAACGCAAATTTATATATATGTGAGTGCAATGTTGATATAAGTGATACAAATCAAAGCAAAAGAATCATTTATTACAGGAAAATTTATAAATGAATGGAGATTCTAGTACCCTGTTGGACCTCTAGCTTCAATACACGATTCGAGACGGGCGCGCATTGAGACGCACAGGTCCCATACGGTGTCTTGCGTCATCTCATTCCACAGTTGTTGTAACCGCGCCTCTACTTCGATCAAACTCGTAGGCTGTCCAACTTGCCGTGCCAAATGATCCCATATATGCCCGATTGGTGACAAATCTGGGGATCAGGCAGGACAGAGAGGGGTGATAATAAGACAGTGGCATTCCTGTGATACCCTTGCTGTGTGCGGTCGAGCATTGTCCTGTTGAAAAATGCCTCGTGAGAGTCCTGCCGGGATGAGAGCCCTGTCGGGTTATGTGACGGTCTTCTCGGCTATTGGTCTGCCGAGGGCGTCCTGAGCCTGGCCGCAGTGTATGCGATCTATCTCTCATCCACTGGTCCCAACACCTCCTCATAGTGGGGTCTGAACGGCCTGGGTGGCGGGTTACTGGCCGAGTTGACCACCCGGCTTCCATCATCTCGATGATACTTCCCCTCTCGAACTCTGACAGCTGATCATATTATCTTCGATGGCGGCGTAGCGGCATCCCTAATGAAGAAACGTCCCTCTGTCACATATTAAGTACTGGCAAAAAGCCTCTACTTACGTTTTTTCTGCGCCAGGAAGAACGAAGTTCAAAGCCCTCTGGTGGCAGTACGCAATGCGCAATCACGCTGTATTTCCAATCATTGGTATATCTGCCTAACACGTACCTTCATGCCAAGTTTCGTTACGATCCCACAATTACTGTTTGATGCGCAAATTTTTATGGCAATCTGTGTATATATTTACACATAAAAATTGAGCTACAGTTGCAAAATTCGGTATAGAAATCTCGTTTCACGAGTTATTCAAATGATCAAACTATCAGTACTAAATTTGTTATTGTGCTCATGCAACGCACATGAGAACAACATAGTGCGCAGCATTTAAAACGACGGGTGTTCTCACTCCCGAGTGCTTGAAATCGGATTTTTAGATGTACTCGCGACGCTACTACGAACAATTGTCAGATTTAGAGTAAGGTCGCATCTTAGGCATAAGGGAAACTGGTTGGTCTAACATACGTATCAGCTGCTAGCTTGGTTGTAGCGAAATGATAATTGCTCGGTGTTACAACAGTGGATCAGAAAAGGCACATATAATCATCATAGAGACGCAGGACGCCCCAGACAGACAACATATCGAGAGAACCTCGCAGTCAGAGGAGGATACACGTTCACACCAATGGTGTTGCTATCACTCATTCGAAGGCATTTGCCATCATCCATGAATCCTGTATCAAGGGATATTATTCGAATATGACTGGCAGAAAGTCGAATTATTGTCGACATCCATTAAGGCATCTACCACGGACCCATAAACATATGAAAAACTGTCTGGATTGGTGTTCAGCTCAGTCAGTTTAAACAGTGTCTGATTGGAGTCATGTTGTCTCTAGTGATGAATCTCGCTGCTCTGTCAGTGGTGATGACCATCATATACGTGTGTGGAGAAGGAACGGTCAGCATTATAATCCCGTATTTGTTGGCTAGCGGCACACGGCCATCACATAGAGTGTGACAGTCTGGGGAGTTATCTCGTGGGACAGCTCCAGTTGTACAACAAGCCAATCTGACGACATGTTTGTAAGTCGATGATGTTCTCCAGCTGATTTTATTGTATATGCTGTCAAACCACCCAGGTTGCACGACAAAGCTCGACCACATACTGCACGATTTAACAAACAATGACTTCGATGATTTAATATCCAGCCATGGCTATCCTGGTCTCTACACTTAGCACCGATATAACACGTCTGGAACATGCTGAGACGGCAGTTGCAGCCTTCTTAAAATACCACTGAATTATCTGACCAGCTGCAATTTTTGACGCAAAATCTTCCGCAGAGGGACATTACTCAATTAATTGACTTTAAACATTATACAGGCTTGCATTTCAGCCAGGGAAGAATTTACCACTTAATAAAGTGTCACATTTTTTTTTAGCCGTTATTTCTTAATTGAACGTTTTTTTTTTGCTCCCACATTTTAATCAACTGCATATCTCCTCAAACGATACTTACAGGCCGAGTTTCGCGAATGTAGCTAATTTTCTTATGGGTGCATATATTTTTTGCAGCAGAAAATATTGTAACGTAACACATTATAGGGCTACGTATTTAGAAGTTTATTTTTATTTACAGGAATGCTAGTAAAATTTGCAACTCTCCTTTCATTTCATCTTGTGATTGTATTGCTTATATCATTTAGTCAAAATGTATTAATTTCACTCTCTTTAAAGGCTTTCGAGCACTGTTGTTCTCGCATATACATATATTGAAAGGAAACATAATATCTTGAGAATGGCGTAGCATTTTCAGCCCAATTGCGATACATTTTAGGACCGTCAAATCTTTAAATCTGAATCCGTAGCTACGAAGTTTACACTAAGCGGAAACGTCTGGCATAGTTTTATAGCTGTTCCCACTCCTTGTTGTTGACTTCTAACTTGCTCAGTACTCCTCCCTCACTTTTGGATGACCAGCCCTACCCACTTTGATGGCCAGCCCTACCCACTGTGTCCGTTAGTTTTTACTCAAGCTCAAGGTCCTGTGCCCCTTGGATTGTTCCTCTTCCTTTTTTATCTTCTCTGCTTCTATTGTAAGTCCACTTGAGCCCCAGCTGCTTCACATCTGAAAACTTGGGGAAGGACACAATTTCGGTCGTCGCCCCCCCCCCCCCCCCCAGCACAACTTCGTTGTAAATTCTATCACTTATGACTGTCCTATCTGAAGTTTTCCCTTTTTCCCTTTCGCTAGAAGTTTAGAGGGAAAATTATATCCTCTCCTGGGCATTTCTATGACCCCGTTCATGAGATCTTGAGAAGAAATATATACTGTACTCAGACAAACTCGGATTTTCATGGTGTTTGTTGCTCAACCTTTAACATAACTGGATTCTTAATTATTTTCTCTGTCATATTATTGAAAAATAAACTAAAATTAATAATGTCTAAAATTAAACTCGGTCATATTACTACAAATACAAACAAATAAGAGAAAAACAAAAGAAACAAGATAGATCAATCATGCATAGAGCATTGATTATGGAACACTTTCCAACTTCAATGCAATTTTATTTAAACATCTCTAAAATGCGATACATTCCTTGGTAATATTTTAAAAATTATCACAAAGCTACATTAATTTATTATATTTGAAAACTTAAAACTTCATCGAAAAAAATGAACTTCGTTCAAATGACGGCATTGAAATATAAATTGCTTGGTTTAAACATCTCTAAAATGCGATTCATTCCTCGGTAATAGTATTAAAATTATCACAGTATTACAATAAATTATTATATTTGAACACTTCATCGAAAACAACTGAAATGTATTCAAATGAAGTCATCGAAATATAGCACGCCTGGCTCTCTCTATATAGCAGCATTTCATTCATAAACATTTTTCTATTCATTTCATTCATCACAATACTATAATAATTTATTTTATTTAAAAACTTAAGACCATGGAGGTACAAGTAATTAAACTCTATGTTTAAAACTTCATCGGAAAAATCGTCCTTCTCTCTGTAAAATCAATGAATATTTCATTCATATTAGTTGTATTGCAGACTCCATGAGCGAAATAATTTTGCGTTAAAGAAATGCAGCAATTCTTATGCAGCTCATTCTACATATTTTGCTGTTTACATTTGCCATAAGTGAAAATTAGGCTTTGTTGCAGAAATAATCAAATTTGGATGATCATTTAAACTCAAATATATTGTAATTGCGTTGTTTCAGTATGTAGATGCATAGAATTTAAATAAAAATAAAGCGGATTTAAGACGGATACAACGATAAATATGAATTAAAAAGAACTTTAAAAATCACGATTTTGACACAAGATGGATGCCATATTTTATTTTGAAGTGGGTTACCTGATCTCTTCATATAATGGTCATGTGATCGCTTCTTGTAAAAGGTGTAATTATTATTTAAATTTTTATCTAAAAAACTACTGAAAACTACTAAAAAATGTTTGAAAAATTAGGTCCCATAAGGTTCAATATATTTAATTTTTTTCAACCCGGGTTCAATCCAAAACTAATTGGGTGATATTATTCATTTATATTCCCATATGTCCCACAGATCGTCTGAACAACATACTGAAATTTCATTTTGATAAAGTCATTTTTACGGCAGTTATCGTACTATCGTTCAAATAGAATGAACAAAGTCATTAACACTTTTCATCTTTGTTGTAAAGTGTTAACAGAGTCATAAACGCTTTTCAACTTTGTTGTAAAGTATTACCAGAGTCATAAACACTTTTCAACTTTGTTGTAAAGTGTTAAGAAATCACATTTGTTGCAATAGCACACGAGAAAAAATAACTTTAAAATGGAATTATTTACAATTATCTTTATAGTCCTTTTTTTTTCAATAATCACGGACCTGCAGCCGTAACTATTGAATCGATTTTAATGAATGATGGTTTATTTTATATGATCTGGTTGCAGGAACATGTTTTTTTCTAAACTTTCAAGATACATTTGTTTCAGAATTTCAAAAATTGAAAAAATATGATTGATCGGCAAACATTTTCTTCTGTGCTGATGGACCTACACCTTAAATTGAACCGATGCTATTTCCTTTTGTATATCTTGGTGGGAGGTTTATGAGGTATATACTTTTAAAAAAAAATTAATATTTTATATTTTTAAATTTGAAAATAGAAAAAATCAGTTATAAATTGTACTCAAATTCTTGTTGCATACTCATGTTGATAAAATGTCTGCAAAAAGTAGTGAAGTTTAACCTAAACGCCACTTCATTGTCAAAAACTCGTTGCAAAGTACGAAAACTAAAGTCCGCTTTTCAAACAGTTCTGACATCTCAAAATGGTTTGAAACTAAGTTCCCGCGGACCGGAGTTGCGTTTCCAGGTTTAAGATACCATATAGAAGGATTCTGGGGACCTCCCTCAAGTCACACGTAGTCGTAGGCAATTTCCTTAACTAATTGGAGAGAACTAATGATTAAAATTGAAATTGGAGAGAACTAATTTTAATTGGAGAGGGCCAATGATTCAAAATTTTAATTGGCGATAACTAATTTTAATTGAAGAGGACTAATGATTAACAATTGCAATTGGTCAGAATTATTGATTAAAAATTGAAATTAGAGGGAACTAATATTAATTGGAGGGGGCTAGTGACAAAAAATTAAATTGGAATTGGATAGAACTAATTTTAATTCAAGAGGACTAATGATTAAAAACTGAAATTGGAGAGAACTGAATTTAATTAGAGAGGGCAAATGATTAAAAATTGAAATTGGAGATAACTAATTTTAGTTGAAGAGGACTAATGATTAACAATTGCAATTGGAGAGAATTATTGATTAAAAATTGAAATTGGAGAGAACTAATATTAATTGGAAGGAACTAGTGACAAAAAATTAAAATTGGAGAGAACTAATTTTAATTCAAGAAGACTAATGATTAAAAACTGAAATTGGAGAGAATTGATTTTAATTATAGAGTATTAATGATTAAAAATTGAAATTGGAGAGAACTAATATTAATTGGAGGGGACAAGTGACAAAAAATTGAAATTGGAGAGAACTAATTTTAATTGGAGAGGACTATTGATTAATAATTCAAATTGCAGAGCACTAATGATTAAAAATTGAAATTGGAGAGAACAAATTTTAATTGGAGAGGATTAATGCTTAAAAATTGAAATTGGAGAGAACTAATTTTAAATAGAGAAGTCCAATGATGGTAAGAGCATTTTAGTGAATCAGAATCTCATACATGTTTCCAATTTTATTTTCCGGTTATTCGTTTTACTAACAACTTTATGATATTTAGTTTATTTATAAACAGCCAAGAATAAATTACAACGACGTGTGTCATATCATGATGAATGATATGATACGGTAGCAGAGATGAATACTTTATCCCCATTTCAAATAAATTTCTCTGCCATCGTAACAGCTTATTTTTGTTGGCGAGGAAATGTTTTGACGGGATTTCATGTTTGATTTCAGAATCAAGCCGAACATTATTGGCAAAGACAGTAAACGGACGTAGGGTTATTAGATAATACCGAACAAGGATCTTTAAAAATAAATAAGCGAATGAAAATTTTCAAAATGGATATTGACGTGAGTTGTTAATAACATCTAACTAGAGATGGGCAAATAGTACATGGCCTCGAATTCAAATTCGTATATTTACCAATATGAATTAACCAATGGAATAAGAATATTTGAATATCCGAATAGTTATTTCAAATTATTAATGAACAATACTTAATTGTATTAAATATTATTTATTAATTATTAAAAAATATTGCAGCAAAATGAAAATGTTTAAAAACTACTAAACGATGCAATAACGCATTAATTACAAGATTAAGTTGTTTAAGATTTTTATCCCTACCAAATGTTTTGATAATATGTGGTCTGCTGGATTGTCTGTGGTGGCATTCATGTGACCTACTTGTCAAATCGTCTTCTGTAAAAAAAGAAATAGGTCGTGTATGTTAATTCAGTTCCTGGTGTGAAAATCATATATAATTCCTGTAAATCCTAATATGACTCGAAAGAATAAAATTTGATACTTAAATATTTGAATGTTCGTACATGAAGATGACAACTACTAGTGACAAGGTTTAAAAATAACTGCGGTGTCCAAGTAAAAAGCTTACAATTTGTGTGTTTGTGTACACGAATGGGTAAACAGTATTTAATAAAACAATTAATTCCTCTTGTTGGGATGAAAAATTTAGCCAAACATGTACAATTCAAGGAGCATATATAAATTTTACTTCTCCTAAAAATTATACATGTAATGTTAAAGGGACATTAAAAATGCATAAAAACCTTCATAATTTAAAATAATTGCTTAGATTTTGATGCAACCAAATACGTAGCCAATTCCACGTACAAGAACTGTTGTTGAAATTTGAAATCAGCTTCAGTGTTTTTTTTCAGTTTTGTTCTGAATTTCACTATAATAGAATACAAGAAATTTATGAAAAGGCCTTCATATGGTGGCTAATGGTGTGGATACTTCAGTTTTGACTAAATTATGGAACCCTTTAGTTAGCTTTAGCCTACATATTTTTAAAATACGAATTTTAAGAAAATATTTACAAAAATTTAAGAAAAACGGTTAAAACAATTGTTTATCAATGAAACACTACTTATTCAATCGTAATATTTTCTGCGCCCCTCAGAGTAATTTTGTGAAAAAATGATTCGAAAAGAAACGATTTGATGAAAATTTAGCCCGAAGACTTAATTTAGTCCGAGATTTGGACAGAACAACATTATGCAAAAACACATAATAATTTGAGAAGTTTTAAAATTATTAAGTGTTTTAAAAATAACTTCTTTATTCAAAATTACATGTTTAGTTTCTTCTCTAAAACGAAAAATAAACGCAGTAAGAAAAAGAGAAAATGATGTTATTCGAAAAGTAACAAATTCGAAATGCAAGATGAGAGTGCTTACAATTTTAGCTCTAATATTATCATAGTTTCCTTTTATACACAGGAAATTAATATCATTCCTGTTTTTGCAAAAGAAATAATGCATTGCATTATTTTAAAAGACTAAATCTAGATGATATCATTCCTTTTTTCTTTCATTGAAAACAAATACTGTTGCAAATCATGAGTGAGCATAAAGCAAAAGAAAATAGTTCAAATAACATATTTGGACATCTCAAAGCATAAAATATACTACAATCAAGTCCCTAGAAAGTGAATACAAAAATTGCGATTTTCAGTTTGATTATAGTCTTCATATTCTTATCCAAAAAGAATAAATTTGAAGCATTTCAAGATGATTGGATAGTTCATGATAACTATTTTTATTCAAAACATACAATTTGTCTTGTTTATGTTCTGATACTATTTCGTGTGTCTTGGATTTTCAAGTTTCTTTTGTCTGTGAACGGGTATTTTAAAGAAAAATTTATTCATATTTACATTCTTAGACTATGGTATAGATTATAATATTGTTTTCCAATAAATTCTTGAATTTAATATTTTGTCTGAAATACATGGTTGAAGATACTATGAACATGGTCAAGGATATTATAAACATTGTTGAAGATGTTCTGAACATGATTAAAGATGTTCTGAACAGGGTTGAAGATGTTCTGAACATGGTTGAATATGTTCTGAACATGGTTGAATATGTTCTGAACATGGTTGAATATATTTTGAACTCAAATCTATCAAAAACGAAATGCAACTTTGTGGACGAATATATAAAGAAAATTGAACAACATTTTTTTTCGCAGATAAAATAATCGACCAGACGATCGTTTGGGAAACACTTGCATTTACCTTCCTCAGTGCGAACAGTCCTAGAACTGAACGCCAAATGAGAGTTTAAGTGCTCTGTGATAGCGCAATAGGCTAAATTATTGTAATGAAGATGTAATGAAGATGTATTGTAATGAAGATGTACTTGTAGTAGTAGGTTACCCATTGTTGAGTGAGAAATCACTTGTAGTGGAGATAGATTCTACTTAGTAAATTTGTTATTGACTCCAGCTCCGGGGTCAAAGCCATTCTTTTGCAATAATCCATTATATTATAAATATTTGTGCACATACGAACACGACGACTTAGTAACATTATGTTATTAACAAATGCAAATGTTAAAAGAACAGACATAGTTAACTCAAAACATAATCGTGTTCAAACGAGCACATGAAAAGGTTAGGTCGGTTTACCGAACTTATAGAATACGTAGTCAGCATTTAGTAAATCCTCAAGACAGTCTTCTTAAACTATGATTGGCGCCTGCGCAGAACTTCTTCCAAGAATTTGTAAAGAAAGTTCTGCTACACTATAGAACCTAGTGGCACCTAGGATGACAATAGCGAAGTAAAACAAGGAAATAAAAATGTAGAAAATATGAACTGGACGTGCAGTGGTGCAGAAAAAGTATGAAGCAGAGTGAAAAAGTAAAACATTATTAAAAGTGATCCTAAATTCCAGAAATATGGTGCAATGGGCAAATATTTAACTGGATTGGTGGATCGTTTATTGATATGAAAAGTGTCAAAGAAATCCGAACAGAAAAATGAAGAACACGTTTGAAAAAGAAAAAGCAGAAGCTAAATTTAACCGCTAACTAGTCATCCAAAAGTTATTAGGAATTGAAGATTTATTAATTTCTTCATTTATGACATTCTTTTGCAGTTATTTGAAGCAATACTTTAATGCGTGTTTATGTTAACTAATATACAAAAGTCCGCATTGACAAGGGATTTGATAATTGCTCAAATAATGTACATAAATAAAATTCTTAAGCGAACCAAAAAGCATGTTTTATGAGAAATTATATCGTTTTCAAGTTAAACTTTTTGAGAAATCAAGCAATTTTATACCATTTCATTCAATTTAGATATTCGTCATAAAATTTAATAATTTATGTTTATATTCAACGTTGAGATTCTGTACTGACAAGCTACTAGTGATAAATGTTCATAGTTTTCTTAACATGTAACTGCTCGTTTACTTTAAAAGGTACTTAAAAAAAATTATTTTTCTCTTGCTGGTATACCCTAATTCAGAACTTGTTTGTGAAATCTTTCCTTCACTACCTTCTTTCTATACTTATAAATTTTGAAAACCATAAATTTCCTTTACTCACATTCTTTCTCTTACATGCTGGTATAACCTAATTCAGAACTGTTTTATGAAATATTTCCTTCACTCTCTTCTTTCTATACTTCCTAATTTTAAAAGCCATAAATTTCCCTCACTCACTTTTTTCTATACTTCCAAATTTTGAAAGCCATACATTTCCCTCACTCTCTTTCTTCCTCTTACTTGCTGGTATAACCTAATTTAGAACTTGTTTGTGAAATCCTTCCTTCACTCTCTTTCTTTCTTTTACATGCTGGTGTAACCTAATTCAGAACTTGTTTGTGAAATCTTTCCTTCACTATCTTCTTTCTATACTTCCAAATTTTGAAAGCCATAAATTTCCTTTACTCGCTTTCTTTCTCTTACTTGCTGGTATAACCTAATTCAGAACTTGTTTGTGAAGTCTTTCCTTCACTCGCTTTCTTTCTCTTACATGCTAGTATAACCTAATTCAGAACTTGTTTGTGAACTATTTCCATCACTCTCTTCTTTCTATACTTTCAAATTTTGAAAGCCATAAATTTCCCTCACTCTCCTCTTTCTATACTTCCAAATTTTGAAAGCCATAAATTTCCCTCACTCTCTTTCTTTCTCTTACTTGCTTGTATAACCTAATTTAAACCTAATTTAAAACTCATTTGAGCCAAATTTCTTTCCCTGGAGCATCTTTTTGATGTCTGCAAAAAGCCAGTAGACGCTGGGGGCCATATCTGGAGAGTACGGTGTGTGAGGAAGCAATTCGCAGCGTAATTCATATAATTTAACCATCGTTTTCAGCGACTTGTGACACGGGGCATTGTCTTGGTGGAACAGCACTTTTTTTTCGCATGTGATGCCGTTTTTTCTTGATTTCTATACTCAATCGATCCAATAATGCCATGTAATATTCGCTATTGATAGTTTTATCTTTCTCAAGATAGTTGATGAACAAAATACCATGCGCGTCCCAAAATACGGATGTCATAACCTTGCCAGCTGACTTTTGGGTATTTTGTCGCTTTGGACGATTTTCACCGGTTGCTGTCCACTCAGCTGACGATCTTTTTGATTCAGGTGTGTAGTAATGGATCCATGTTTCATCCATTGTCACATACCGATGCAAGAAATTCTTCTTATCTCGCTTGAACAGCTCCAAACAGTACTCTGAATCGTCGACCCGTTGTAGGTTTTGGTCCGGTGTGAACAAACGCGGCACCCACTTCGAAAGCAACTTACGCATACTCAAATTTTCGTGTAAAATTGTAAACACACTACCTTCTGATATCTTTAAGGTGTCAGCTATCTCACGCAACTTCACTTTACGGTCTTTCAAAACTATTTTGTGGACTTTTTTTATGTTTTCCGGCACAACTGCCGATTTTGGGCGACCAGAGCGTTCAGCATCATCGGTGGTTGTTCGAACGCGTTTAAATTCAGCATACCAGTCAATAATAGTTTCCCTGGTGCAGAGTCTCTATAAAGCTTATAAAGCCACTGTTTGACTTCAACAGTATTTTTCCCCCATCAAAAAACAATATTTAATCAACACACGAAATCCTTTTTTATCCATTGTTTTGAAAATTACAAAACTGGGGTCACTAAAACCACTGTAACCTATAAACTAATTGTCAGAATGTCATGAAATTTTGACACGTGTCGTTTAAAGGTTGGTACTATCCAGAAATCATATGGGTCTGTCAACAGTGTTCCCATATATGTGTCAGACCGGAGACTTATTGAGTGAAGTGTTACTAATATCATTTTAATTTGGAAATTTTTATAAATGTTATATTTTTATGTGAAACGCGAAATAATTTCTATTTTAAAAATACATTTATAATTACGTTTCGTTTTATATTCTAAATAACGTTCTTTTCTACTCTAATATTTTGAATGGTTATGAAGAATAAAAAAAAATTGTTGAAAGGAAATTTTATGTTTGAGTGTCCACGGAAATAGTTTTGAACCATGACATGGATTTATTTTCATGTTTAAATGTGTAAATATGGTTACTATTATTTTTTAAAAAAATGCAACATAATATTCTTATGTAAATGAAATTTATAAAAAAAATGTAAACCGCTTTTTTCTTAAACTATTCACAACATATGCCAAATCAGAACACAAGTTACTTTTGAAGTTAGCGATGCTTTAAGAGCACTGTAGAATTACCACCTAACTCTTTTGGTTAATCCTTGAAAACAAGTTTGGTGATCGTAAAAAAAGCTTTCAATATTTTGAGCGATATTCTATAATTGATGGTTGAACTTGTTTCATCTCTATTCCACTTTCTTCTTCATATTTCTTTGGAGTTCTTATGTTTCCTTTAATCTATTTTTCTTCTTGTGGAGTCTCATTTATTCGTGTTCAGACTTGATTTGTCTTGTCGAGATACACTTCACTTTGGGTTTCGTCCAGAAAAGAGCACCAGGCGCGAAGCGCCTTTAATCTCCAATCTCTAGGTGTGGTTCTTATCTTCATACTGTGACATTATTTCATTTGCCCATAGTTCGAGGTTCGGGGTTTTTGATTTACTGTTTTTATTATTTGACTTAGCTCCTAGTGTGGCAGTTTGTTGCACATTTAGAGTTTGAGTAATTTTGGGGAGTTGATGCAGTTCTAAGGATTTCCTATCAATTTGGCAGTTTAAGGTTTAAGAACATTTTTTTTAAAAAACATTGATCGAGTTTTAATTTAATATCAACTATTTAAGTTGGGACTTACCTAATTCCGATTTTCAATATTAAGTACCGCGCGGGGTCTCTTACGTGATTTGGCTTTGCGATGATCATAGTCATGCAGATTGAATAGTAGTTCATTTGGAACAGATGGCAGATTTTTATAGAATTTAAGCGCTAGCTTTTTAATTTGGGCTCTAACAGTTTTTATTTTGAAGTCTTTCCTAATTACCGAGTTTCTTAAGTATCTAGGAGCTTTCCTTATAATCCTTAGGGTTTTGTTTTGTTTTGTCTCTAGTAAGTCTATAGTAGTTTTACAGGCATATCCCCATACGGGTGCTGCATACAGCATTCCCGGGCGGATGACCGATTTATAAATTAGGAGTTTATTTTGATAACTTAGATTTCCGTTTCCTATCATTGGGTATAAGGGTCCTGTGGCCATATACGCTTTTTTGATTAAGTTCGTTACGTGCTGTTTCCAGGTTAGGTGGGAATCTATCGTTACACCTAGGTATTTAGTAGATTTTTCCGCTTTTAGGGCATGGTTGTTTATGTACAGAGGCGGCGGAGGTTTACGTTTTCTAGAGAAATAAATCCAATGACATTTATTGGGGTTTAATTTTATTCGCCATTTTTCCAGCCATGTTTGGAGTATGTCTAAGTGTTGTTGAAGCTGTCTGTGCATTACTGAGACGTAAGGATGTTTTGCAAGTATCGCACTGTCGTCTGCATAGAGTGCCAGCTCCGTGTCTAGGGTCCTGGGGATGTCATTTAGATATATGTTAAAGAGTGTCGGGCCCAGGATGGATCCTTGCGGTACACTACTTTTAATGAGCTTGGGTGTAGACAAGTTATCTTTTACTCTAACTTGGAAGTGTCTGTTATTTAGGTATGAGATTAAAAGTTTGACAAGTGCGTCAGGGACATTTAGAGTGATCAATTTGTATGCTAATCCACAGTGCCACACTTTATCAAATGCTTTTTGTATGTCAAGAAAAATCGCAGCTGTGGGTGTCTTACTATTAAGTCCAGAAGATATGTACTCTACCACTCTCAGCAATTGATGAGTGGTGGAGTGTTTTGGCCGAAATCCAAACTGCTCCGGAATGATAATGTCATTCTCACTAAGGTGCGTGTTCAGTCTATTAAGAATTATTTTCTCAGTTATTTTACTAAGTGTCGGTAGTAAGCTGATTGGTCTGTAGTTGGCTGGAATTGTGGCATCCTCACCAGGCTTATGGATCGCTATAATTATCGCTTCCTTCCATTCTTTGGGGAAATAATTTAGTTTTAGTATTTTGTTTATTAGGGTGGTCAAGTAAAATATTATATTTAAGGGTAGGTTTTTGACCGCAATATTCCTGATTTTGTCGTGCCCTGGGCTTTTACGGTTTTTAAGGTTTTTGATGATATCAATTATCTCTTGCGGGGTGGCTGGGTTAATCTCAGCCGTGACCGGGGAGTTCCTGAAGTTGTTTAGAGTTTGCCTAACCATTCTTAGGGTGTCCTGACACATTAGATCGTGGTTTGGTTCAAATTGCTTTTCGTAATGCCTAGCAAGCGCCTCTGCTTTTTCTTCGTCTGAGTACGCGATTTTAACGCCATCTATTAGTGACGGGAGTTTAATTTGAGGTTTTCTGAGTCTTTTAGCGAATTGCCAGAGCGATACGTCTTCTGGGCTAAGGGATTCAATTAACTCTTTATACTGTTGCTGCTTTTCTGCGACAATTTTATCCCTGACTTTCCACGTGAGTCTGTTAAGCTCCCTTTTGAGGGTAGGGTCTCTATTAGCCTGCCATGTCTTACGCATTCTGTTCCTTTGCCTAACTAATTGTTTGACATGGTGGGAAAGTGTGGGCATTTTTGGTGACTCACGATGTGTTGTGGCAGAGGCAATAGCTCTCTTGATTTCTGTTGTGAGTGTGTGTGTGGCAGAGTCAATATTCGCGTCGAGATACAAGATATTCATCTCGTATTTTGACCCACGTCAATCTTGCGTTGTTAGACTTCGTTTCCGATTGGCTGATTTGTTCTTCATGCTGTTTTCTGATTGGTTCTCTAGTAATCCAGATCTTGGGTATATATATAATCTACCTGCTTCTTCCTTTCCTTTTACGAACTTCAGGTTTGTTGGTTCTCTTGCATTGATGAAAGGGATCCAACGTATCCTCGAAACAGTTGTATGCTACGATATTTTGCTATTTGTGTTTATTTACGTTGTTCTTGTTTTTCTTATGTTTCAGCTCGTTTAAGAAAAACGTCAAAAACTTCGTAGTCCATTGCTTGCCATAAAATAACTTTCTTTCTATAAAATATCAGTTAAGTATTATTCTATTTTAAAATATAATTAGGTATTTATTATTCTGGTGATTTTTGGAACCAATTTTATCACATGTTTTCGAACTTCTCGGGAACACGTAAATAAAATTTGTATCTGACTTTTCTCAAAATGTTTAACTTAGGAACAATGTGAGATTGTTATTTACTCAGCGTGTTAAGAAGTATTTCTTAATCAGCTGAAAGCGTGTAAATATATTTTATTTAAAAGATCTATTCAGAGTGGAACATTATGAAATAAACTGGTTCCCATTTATACTCTGTGCAAAGATTTTCCCATTCTAAATATTCAGATGGAATACAATAGGCAATCACAAAATGTTTGAGCAGATCTGAACGAGAATGTATATTGATTGTGTGGAGTGGATTATTCACCTATTCATTTAGGTATTGATTGTCGTAATGTTTTAAGCTCAAAGCAGGGTATTGGACGTAGAATGTATAATTCGCCAAAAATTCCATTTGAACTGATTACAATTAAGAATAGAAGAAGGGAAATTAAGTGTTAAACAAATGAATGAGAAATCGATATGTATTGTTGTTAATACAAAGATATGTACAACTTGCTGGCATACTCGACGTTCCACGTAATTTAAAAAATGTGCAAATTCTAATAATATTCCAAAGAATACATTGATATTCAAAATATTTTATTTAAATATTTAATTTCCTTAACCTGAAGAGGATATTTAATTTAACATATTAAGCTCCCCATCAGTCACCGGTGAATGACAATATACTTTCCGTTCAGGCCACGTCAGTCATCGGTGACTGACGATATATAATTAAAAAAATATATATTTTGTGACTTACAATATACTTTCCGTTTAGGCCACGTCAGTCACCCGTGACTGACGATATATAATTAAAAAAAATATATTCTGTGACTGACAATATACTTTCCGTTCAGGCCACGTCAGTCACCGGTGACTGACGATATATACTTTAAAAACTTATATTATGCGACTGACAATATACTTTCCGTTCAGCCCACGTCAGTCACCAGTAACTGACGATATATAATTAGAAAAAAATTATATTCTGTGATTGACAATATACTTTCCGTTCAGGCCACGTCAGTCACCGGTAACTGACGATATATAATTTAAAAAAAATATTCTGTGATTGACAATATACATTCCGTTCAGGCCACGTCAGTCACCGGAGACTGACGATATATAATTTAAAAAATTATATTCTGTGATTGACAATATACTTTCCGTTCAGGCCACGTCAGTCACCGGTAACTGACGATATATAATTTTAAAAAAATATTCTGTGATTGACAATATACATTCCGTTCAGGCCACGTCAGTCACCGGAGACTGACGATATATAATTTAAAAAATTATATTCTGTGATTGACAATATACTTTCCGTTCAGGCCACGTCAGTCACCGGTAACTGACGATATATAATTTTAAAAAAATATTCTGTGATTGACAATATACATTCCGTTCAGGCCACGTCAGTCACCGGAGACTGACGATATATAATTTAAAAAATTATATTCTGTGATTGACAATATACTTTCCGTTCAGGCCACGTCAGTCACCGGTAACTGACGATATATAATTTAAAAAAAAATTATTCTGTGATTGACAATGTACTTTCCGTTCAGGCCACGTCAGACACCGGTGACTGACGATATATAATTTAAAAAATTGTATTCTGCGACTGACAATATACTTTCCGTTCAGGCCACGTCAGTTACCGGTGACTGACGATATCTAATTTAAAAAATTTATATTCTTATATTCAAAATTAAATAGTTTGAAGATTATAAAAAATGTATCTAAAATATTACTTTTTAGTAAAAAATATTATTTTAATGGGTATTGTTGAAACATTAGATACACATAAATGAGTGTTAATTCTCCTGTGCAGGTTTCACAGAATGTTGCTACTTGTTTTGTTAAACTTTCTGGCAATACCTATCTCTTCCGAACCATGCTGCATTACCTTCGTAGCGTTTTATATAATATCTTCGAATTTTTGAGGAACTTCCAGATTTTTGTTGTAATTTGTGAAAATATATTTGAGGTGTACTTACAGTATTGATACTTGGAATTTCTTCTTCCCGATAATTTGAAAGAAAACGGCTTATTTCTTTCGAAATTCTGAGATAGTCTTATTCTTTTTGATTATATTTTTAAATAAAATGTGAGCATTTCGAACTATGGTGTTTAGGAGCTCAAAGGTTGGCCGGCATATCGCGGCGTGAACGGAAAGAAACACAAAGTAGACTCGGTGGTTTATGTTTTAATTATCCTGATAGAAGTATAAGGATCTGTGTTTTCGCTATGCAAAATTATTTGTGCATGCAAATCTAAAGAACAAAACATCCGGGTCTCGTTTGAAAAACAAAATTGCAAAAAATATGAAGTTTAGTCAACATAACATAACTAAAGTCGCGAAAAATGTATAAATGTGGGGAAAATGTATACGTGGATCCTGGTTATTCTGTTGCAACTATAGGTTAAAAACAACGGAAAATATATAAATTATCAAATTGTTAGTCAAATTAAATAGTAGATGGATTAAGAAATTAAAACTATCCAATTCCTGTAATCTTATATACCAAGGACGTTAACTGCTATACAATACAGACAAATTATTGCTTAGCGGGCGATAGCACCTTTCGTAATTGTTAAGTTAGATTTGCGTGAAATATAAATTAACTTGTTTAAGTTAACTTTTATATAAATATTAATAAGCAAGTTAGCTTCTATATCTGGATTCAGCCGCATCTCTAAAAAAAATCAGCAAAGTCTGTCGCGTGTTTCAGAAAATATTTAAATTATGGAACTTGTATTGAAATTTCCTTTTATATAGGGTGACCGTTAAAGTTGCAAGTTGGCCAAATAAGTTTTGAAGCTCTAGCTGTCAGCTAGAGCTTCAAATGGAACTGACTTAGTTCCATTCAACTGGGATATTGGTACAGCAACGTAATCAGATGGGATTGACGACAGCAGCTTTAGCGACAAAATTTGGAAGTTAGCTCTTGTATTTTGAAACCTATACGATATACAAATACATGTTAATTGGAACGTTGTAGAGCATCATCAAATTAGTAAAACTGCCATTTTATTTAATACATAAGTGCTATTTACACAACCTACAGTTTAACATGCAGTACGTTGAATATGTCCACCGGCTGATACAAAACTTCTTTGTAGGCTGGGAAGAACTGCTTGTTGCATGTTTGCTAGTTGTACTATCAATGTTTTGTACTACCAATTTAAAACTTAAAATTATTTTCAGGAGATAAAAGGGGGACAACGTACATCCTGGCCTGACACATGAAGTTATTTTTGATCTTTAAATTTATCAGAATGGATACGATTAAGTAACGTAGTAACGGTAGAATGGGCGGACTTAAATTCATGGTAATAATGAATCAGAGGACAGAAAATCGCCGGGTAAAAAGGAAGACTAGATTTACACGGCAAAATGTCAGAAACAGGAGTAAGGTTAGTATTAGGATAAATAAAATAATAGCGAATAGTGGGAAACATTATATAAATAAAAGTCAAACAAATGTGCGGCCTCACAGCCAAGGTTAAAGATGAAGTTAATTTCTATAATTAAACCCGAAATAGATGAGTAAATGTTAAAAGCACGATTAAAATAAGCAATAGAAGTGGCCTTTTTAGAAGAAATTGGATGAAAGGAGTTAGCAGGAGTACAAGAATTAGATAACGAAGGTTTACAAGAAAAGGAACTGCTTTATTTGAATTGCTTACAACTTTATCGGTGATCCTGTTAATTTAATTTTTAGTGGCAACAGAACGTAAAGTTGTGAAATATATTAACATCTCAAGATGAAAGTATGTAGTGATTATGTGCGCTGGCATAATCATCTATTCAAAATTAAATATTGATTGCGGTAATGTTCAAGGAACAATGGAGCGGGACGGACGTAGAAGAATGTCTAAATTGCGCAGTATTCCACTGAAACTGATGATTATGCTCAAGGGGGCAAAATTTTAAACAACTGGACGGGAAATCGATTATTTTATTTTCCTTTTGTTTCCTAATTCGATGGTATTTGCGATGATCATAATATAAGAAAGGACTCTAATAATTAAATGTTGCTGCTTTTACACGACAAAGTTTTATGGAAAAATAATGATATCTTGTTGGATTCGTAGATATACAACCAATAATTTCGATATTTTTAGAAAAATAAAATTGAATTAGTTTAACAAGAAATATCAATCACGAATAAAGCATTGATTAACAAACAATTTACAACTGAAATGCAATTTTATTTAAATATCTAAAAAATATGAAGCATTCTGATATATTTTAAATTGCCAGAGTACTACTACTTGAACATTTATAACTTCATCAAAAATAACAATGCTTGTTACATGAAATGCATTTTATTTAAATGACTTTTCGAATGTAAATCATCTGCCTCTCTATATAAAACCAATAAGTATTCCATTTATATTACTTATATTCCAGACTACAAAGCTAAATAATTTTGCATGCGAAAAAAATCAGCAATTTTTTATACAACTTACCGTACAATCGCTTGTTTGTTTATATTCTGCAAGTATATTTTAGCGTTAAAATAAGGCTTCGTTGTAGAAATAAAGACAAGTTAGTGATCATTTAAAGACAAAAATATTGCAATTGAGTTGGCCCAGTATTTAAATATACATATGACACAGAAAAATAAAACTGTTTTATGATGGATGCGACGCTAAATATAAATTTAAACCATTTTTAAAGATCTATGTTATGTATAGCAGGAAAAAAAATGGAACACGTATTTTATTTTGCAATGTGTCACGTGATCTCTTTATATAAGATGGGTATAATAATTTTTTATTTAAAAAACTATTCAACATATTTTGCTGAAAATATTTTACACATTTTATGTGATAATTTTAATATATTTTAAAATTTTCGAAGCAATTTGTGAATTTTATCTCCGCTTAAAAATGTTTGACAAAATAATTCCCACGGCTTTCCGTGTATTTCATGTTTTCAATCCGGGTTAAATCCAAAACTAATTAATTAATATTGTTCATTTTCATTCCCAGACCGTCTAAACAACATACTAAAATTTCATTTCGAATTACGCCAGTTATTGTGCGAGCGGACAGACAGACAGAATGACCCAGGTCATAAACACTTTTCAACTACGTTGGAAAATATTAATAAATTAGAAAACAAACTATTCTGTAATAATCTATACAGAGTAAATCGAAAAGATTTTACGCAACCCAACATCTTCGGAAGAAGTCCCCGAGTGTATAATTTATGTATGTTTTTAGTAATGTCACCATAATCGTTCACATAAAGGCGATTGCAGTTCCTTTGGTGGAGATTTGAAGAAGTTAGGAACACTAACTCAGAAACAAAGCGAAATAGAAGAAAATGTTAATTACAAAGTTTTCTAATTAGCAATCGACAGTACAAACAGTTGTATAATTAGTAGTAATCGACATAAACAATGAATTAAACGGATATATGGAAGGCAATATTGGTTGCTAGATGCGCAACCAAGCCTCTATACTGTGAAACTGTCATAATGTGTTTAAGATTCACGCACAAGTGCAAATAAATATAGTAACGTAGAACCCACCTGTGAGATAAAAGGCTGCACAGGCAAAATGGATTATGAAAATTGACGTGTTCGTCATGATACATGGTGGCATTTTACTCGTCTTGTCAGCATTGTGAGATAGATGATTTATTGCCTTCCAAATTTGTACATTTCTGGTGCAAATTATCGCTAATAAGAAAAAGCTCTATACTAATGTGTAATTGACAGTTTCCTTGTATCTCGCTTCTTGCTGAGTTGCTGTTCCTTCATTTCTCCTCTAAGGGCTCTGCAATTATTTTCATTAGACCAGGCATAATCATTTTACTATAGATAGAGCTAATGTGCGCATTTATGGACCTGTCATTCGAAAAATATTGAGTTGCTTTAAAACTTTCTTTGGAACACTGTATAGATTTCCTAATATACTTTATAGAATTTGAGAATTGATTTATTGGGTAAAAAATATACTAACAAAACGTGTACGAATATGTATGTATCTACGGAGGTTGTTTACACATTTTTAGAATAAATTTAAAGCAGTATGCTTAAGATTTGAAGTCACGATAAATGCAACTTTATGTGGAATACCGTTAGTTGTAAAAGAAAATAATAATACTGAATTTTTCATTGCTTACAAAAATAGTTGAATTTTCAACTGATAGAATGCTACTATTTTGCTATAAGTAGAAAAATTACATTGCTATGTAAATGTTGAGCCTAAAAGTGTTAACTGAAAGAATGTTACCATTTGGCTATAAGTAGAAAAGTTGATTTGCTACGTAAATTTCACTGTTCATAAATATCAAAACAAAATTTAGTGTCACACACAGACGGAACCAGAAGTAAGATATTCAGGAGGTATGGAAGTGATACTTTGAGATATCATTCCTTCGCTTTTCAATAGTTAATTTAGTTAATCACTTTTTACGTAATTATTATAATAAGAAACGGATTGGCACTCATTTTAGAACGATGATACGAACCCCTCTCATTGCAAATTTTTCAATTACAGTTAGGAAATGTTATATAATGTTTCTGTCGGTCCGATTTGAATATTATTTTTGTCAATTAGTGCTGTGACATCTGATCGCGTAGCATACGGGTACCAGATTGGGTGATTTTTAACAAATAATTTTTATTTAAATCAACTATTTTTAAATACCAACTTAAGTGTGATAATAATGCAGTACAGACTGAGTAAGTGTACAGACTGAGACAGCGTCATTCTTAATATGCAATAAAGCGTATATTATTACAACGTGTAGAAAGTATTGGACATTTGGTGAAAATTATTTCTAACTTCAATATACATAATTTATTGAAATCTTCCTCACCATTTGATCTGCAGCTCCGAGTGGGCTTTGAATAAGAATTCTCTTCTAGACTATCCTTCTAGATTTAATTCTGTTCATTCTTTTATGGCCAAGGTATCTAAGTCCTTCTCCATACAATTTAGCCTTCGTAGCTTTGGGTCTTCCTCTTGATCTTTACTCTATTGGTGTAGAACAAATTTTCTTCGTTACTTTACTATAATCCATTCCTTAAATATGTCCAGCCTACTTAATTATGTTGATTTTAATGAAAGCTATAATGTCCTTTTCAATAAATAATTTATATGATTCAAAATTTAATTATTTTCTCTACATTTCATCAATTCGCAATGATATTGAAATAACGCATTTAAATCAAGTCAGAGAAGTATCTCTACGGTAAACTACCTTCACTAATGTTACTGAATTTTTCAATCCAACCTTCCTGTTCCAATAATTTCAATCCCACCTTTTTAATTCTATTTAATTTGTAACATTTTGTATATATGTATATTAAAATATTATATTTGAGTTAATTTAAAATGGCAAATTAAACTGCGCCGCGTACCACTAATTAATGTTAAATTCAGACCATTGAGGATACTATTTCTGTAAAATCTGTTGTATTAATGGTTCAGGGGAGTTAAGAGAAATTTCTTGGTCAGTGGCGAAAGAGAAGATAATTTTTTATCTTTTTCTTATCGCAAAAATTTCTTATCTTTTTACTACGATGAACACATTTGAATGTACATTTATAGCTGGTACAAAACTAATTCATTCGTAATTAACTGTATTCGTAATAAAATATTTGGTTTACATTACAAAAATTATGTACAATCATGAATGTCATATTCGTCATTTTTATAAACATACCACATGTACGTTTGTTTCTTCTTAATCACACAAACTATTTAAATATACATATTATACTTCAAATAAGAGCTACCAAACATGCTAATTATTGTAAACTTTGGGGTTTTTTTCTATCGATCTCTACATGCAATTCAAGAAATATTTCAGGGTTATTAGTTTCTTGTTAATACCAACCGTTTCCACCCAATTCCAGCTGAAACTAACCAGAACAAAAGTTGAGGTTCCCTTGTGAGTTTTGTTTTAAAAAAGGAATTTGAAGCAAGTCCTTGTTTCGGGAACAAAACAAAAGCTGTCTTTCAATTAAACCTACTGAAAATACGTTGCAATTTTATTTTGTCTTCAAACATTACCACCAAGCGAACAATCATCATCATCATGCCCGACAACGACATCTTGCTTATTCTCGGTTGTGGGTATTTTGGTATTGATTCTCTGAAAAATTGAGGAAAAACGCGACACGGAATCCAAGGTATAGGCAAAGTTTGCATGTGAAACGGATAAGAGAATATGTACCAGAAGAAATAATGGCCGACTGGACAAATGATGACATAGGAATAAATGGAAAATTGAGATTTTGTTTTCACAATTTTATAAGAATGTTTTGGATCGATTTTGAGACTTTGGTACGTCTACTGAGTCCGTAGGTAATCACAAACTACATAGTACGCTTTTCCGGTGAAGAATCATTTGGTAATAAGACTCCTAAATTAAAAAAGATTACCATTTTTTCGTTATAAAAATTGGTATTTACTTGGACTAGATGTAATAGAATAAATAAGGTACACCGGAATAAAATTTCACTTCCCTTCAATGAAAACAAAATTATAATTATCTCCACCAATTTCAACTAAGCAAACTCTGTTTCCAAAAACAAACAATATATGATACCTTTTCCATTTTCCCACCAAGAGATGGTATTCGCTACTGTGGTCGAAAACAGTCATGGGCAACTTTAATTTTCCAAATTGTTTCTGAGTTTGGAAAATCTTGTTGTATTTTTGAAATCGACGGTTCCTGTTTTATTGTAGTTTTGCCAGTTTGGTGGAAACCTGTCCTAACGCGCTTGACTACAGTTTAGTTTTAAGCAACCAAAAGTCAAATACTCATCACAGTTGAAGGCAATTTCTTGATGTATATTAAACAGACCGTGAAACCGCTTAAATTCCTCGCATAACCGTTAGTTCCACCTAACACTATTCACTGGTAATTACTCCCTTAAGTGTGAGCTCCAGTAAACCTTCTGCCGATTCTTTGCTTTGTTAAATTTCGCAGATCACGTTTTTCGCCGAAATTCTGCTCAAACAGTTGTGAAATATTTTCTGGAAAATAAAATGCAATGCTTAGATTTTATTAAAATTAAATTTAATACTCAATAAAATATAGAATATATTTTTTATTTTATTCCAAAATATTTTTGGTGCTGCCATCTGTTGTAGTAATTTAATTCATACCGGCTATTTTTATTTTTAATGAACATTTTTAAATATATATTCCTTCTAATACGGTATTAAATACAACAACAGATCATATATAATAATGTCACAATTACGGAAAGGTAATTTCTCATTCTATAAATTGGATAAGGGTATCTAAATTTACATCACTGAGGACTGCAGCTTTGTCTTCAAGTTCCTTTGCCTTGAAGTAGCAATTCAATTATCTTTCCGTGATTGTGGCATTATTATATATGGTCTGTTAAAAATTTAATTAAGTAATTAAATTAATTATTTATAGTAATTAATAAGTAATTAAAATATGTAATTAAAAAATAAGATCTGCTTTGCACTATGCGCCATCTTGTGAACTTCGGACCTATAATATCATCCTAGATTAGATAGCTCTTTTGTTGAACTACCATATCACATCCTGATTTCCAAGATAAAAGAGTTTTTCTTAAAATATCAAGGTTGATTTTGTTCTACTCCTCCACTCCAATCTTCCAGAGTCAACCCAATGTTTTGATATGCGGCTTATAAAGAGCTTGTTTTAAAAGTCCAAATGCACGATAATCCATAGGAGACAGGTCGGGGGACTTGGATGGAATGCATTTAAATGGAATAGACTCAATTTCGGTTTCATTTCTCATTTTTTCAAAAACTGTAGCAGTAGATTTAGAGGTATGGTCATTAGCCTTATCCTGATGGAACTGTTTTGGTAAGACTGAAGATTGTTTGGGTAAAGTGATGGAATGTCTTTTCTGAAAACAGGTGTTAAAACATATTTCGGATAGTAATTCAAGTTAATTTTGACATTTTTTTCTACTTTCCTTATTTTAAGTTTTCCATTATAAGAGAATCCGGCAATAATCATAACACCTTCAGCAAAACTTTCCTTGTTTTCTCTGAACCAACCTTTGTCGGGTATGCATCCCAGTCAAATGTAAACTTTGACGTTTCTATCCTTTTTCACTAATTATGTCACTTAATTTACTTGTAGAAATATTAAAACCATACTTGTCACATCTTTTTTTAATAATCGAATGAGAGTATTGTAATTTAATAAGAGTATTTCTCTTCGGAAAGTGCAAAAATATAGCCGTCAATTTATTTCAAGCCGAAAATTTTACGTAATATTCAAATTGTTCCACAAAATATATAAAAAAAAATTCAGCGAAATATATTCAGTAGTTTTTTAAATAAAAATTAAAATAATAATTACACCTCTTATATGAAACGATCACGTGACCATGATATGAAAGTATCACCTGATCCACTTCAAAATGATATATGGCATCCATCTTGTCTCAAAATCGTGATTTTTTAAGTTCTTTTTAATTCATATTGAGTGTTGTATCCGTCCTAAAACCACTTTATTTTTGCATAAATTCTGTGCATCTACAAACTGAAACAACGCAATTGCAATATATTTGAGCCTAAAGGCTCATCCAAATTTGATTATTTCTACGACGAAGCCTATTTTTCACCTATGTAAAATGTAAACAGCAAAATATGTAGAATGAGTTGTATTAGACTTGCTGTATTTCTTTAACACAAAATCATTTAGTTCATGGAGTCTGCATAGCTGATATGAATCAAATATTCATTGATTTTACAAAGAGACGGCCGATTTTTTTCGATAAAGTTTTACGCATAGAGTTTAATTACGTGTAGCTCCATGGTCTTGATTTTTAAATAAAATAAATTATTATAGTATTGTGATGAATGACATGAATGGGAAATAATTTATGAATGATATGCTGTTTTTAAAGAGAGCCATGTGTTATTTTTTCTATGACGTCATTTGAATAAATTTTAGTTGTTTTCGATGAAGTTTTTAAATATAATAAATTATCGTAATATTATGATAATTCTAAAATAATTACCGAGGAATGTATCACATTTTAGAGATGTTTAAACCAGGCAATTTATATGTCAATGCCATCTTTGAATGAAGTTCATTTTTTTCGATGAAGGTTTAAGTTTTCAAATATAATAAATTAGTATAGTATTGTGATAAGTTTTAAAATATTTCCGAGGAATGGATTGCATTTTAGACATGTTTAAATAAAATTGCATTGGAGTTGGAAAGTGTTTCATAATCAATGCTTTAAGCATGATTGATCTCTCTTGTTTTAATTTAAATTTAATTCATGGAGAATGTCACTATCGTTACAAAAATGTGTGAACAACCTCTGTGGTAGCATTTTAGAGGCTTCATGGAATATCCGGTGGCAAGTTGTGGTAAGTTTGAAAAGACACGTTCTCGTTTATTGAATATTTTTTTGTTATGAAGATTATTTCTTATTTACTGTAATAATAAAATCGTATTGTCTTAAATTCCTTGTAACATTAAAAACACACCTTTAATTTCCCAAATATCCAGTAAATATCATGAAATTTCCTGAATTTCATTTAAATATTGAATAGATTCTCGAAATTCGCTCAGAAATGATCCATTCACTAAAAAAAGCCCTTGGAAAATCAAGTTCTGAAACTCCTTGGAAAATGAAGTTCTGATAGGATTGAAAGATACTTTCTTGTTTATTTAATCTTTATATTTTCCCCTTCAGTCATAAATGCTTTATTAAAACAATTAACGTGTCCGAAAAATCCGCTCAGTATCCATCCATTCACTAAAAATAATGAAATTTTAGCCCTTTGTAACATATCCACATAGTTCACCGAACATTCGGGAAAATTAATGTATTAAAATCATTTTTACAAAATGCTTATCATTTTAATAACACTCTTTCATATCTCTTTTTCCCTATTTCGAGATTCATTCTCCCATTCAAATTCCAACTAAAGATATCCTCCGGTGTTACAATCTTATCAACTCATCATATGCTAGTAGATGGCGCACTCCGCTACCAATCTACTGGTCTTCAGTTCGATTCAAGCTCATTCTCAGCCGATATTTCCTTTCAAATTTAGAACATTAAAAAAATACCGATAGATGGCGCCACTCGAATCTTTAAACCTCTCAATATGCTTTCAGATTCATGTGACAGCTCAAAGTTCAAGGTTACCTCATAACGTCGTCGTCCAAAGTTCAACCGTCCTTATTATGTCGTCGTCCAAGTTCAACTCGCTCGCTCGCCCAGATTATCTCTCTATCATTATCAGATTAACTATCCAAATAATTACCAATATTCCCTCCTCATTACATCATCGGTCCAAAGGTCATCGTCCTCAGGACGTCATCGGCAGGAGCAGCTGCTGCTCAGTTGATCCTGCTGAGGCAGATCTCCTGTTTTATATCTACTCACAATATGCAGATTTGCATAACTACTTTAATTTATATATGAATATCCGCAATATTCTAAGATCAAAATAGTGCGCTAAATGTGAAAGCTTGTATAATTATTCAAATGCTCTTTCACTGATGATTATGTATAAAGACATCGCACATAACGAATTAGAACTTCACTAGTAAGACAGCATAAAGAGTCTATAAACCAGTTTCGTAGGCAAAATTAATCTAATTTATTAGTATATGGATATTTCAGCAAAAGCAGTAAAATGTTTGTTTTTCATCTCCTGAAATCTCTTTCATATTATAATGAGACGCAATAATTGCAAAATGGGCAATGTTGCCCTTTTTACAACAATTCGATTCTCGTATTAGCAGTAACACTAAAAGTTATATTATTCGTTTTCGAAAGAAACTTAATTTGTAGATACTTAACAGCGTATCTATACTATATTTAATAATATCTGCTTAATGTCTTTATGGTAATGTAATAAAACAAACCAGAAAGCAGTAAGAACACTTGCTAAGTACCACAATTTTACGAAACTTTATCAAGACCAAAAATGTCCAGTTCCGCCATGCAGCCGGAATCAATTTTTATAAAGTTTGTACTCTACATGAGGCTGTAATGGACATCTTCAAATGTAATTTATTGGAGAAATCTTCAATTAAACGGGTTCTATGAGTATGTGATAAAATGTATTGTGCCATTTTAATCAATAATTTAAAATTCCATTATTCGTGAACAATATATTATAAAAGCAGCCACAGCGATTTATTTGACTTTTTTTTATCCAAAATTTTGTTGAGTACATTAGAGGATAATAGAACAATGAGAATAACGAATATCGGTTTCTCATCAAATTTGTTTCAAATGTTGCTCCCTTTGAATGCAGTTATCGACGTAAGATGAATGTTCGGAAAATTATGCAGTTTTCCTCGTTTGACTCGCTGCTTAGTTCTTAAAACATTATAACAATCAATATTTAAGACTGGACGGGCAACCTTATTTGAGTTTACTGTCAAAGCAGTCACTCTCTTTGAACTTTTGCCAGATATGTTGTCTACAAATTTTAGATATGCAAGTATTAAATAACATTGAACTAAAATTTTAATCGCAGCGATATTACTCAACATATTTTATAACAAGAAAGATCAATCATGCTTAAAGCATTGATTATGAAACACTTTTCAACTCCAATGCAATTTTATTTAAACATGTCTAAAATACAATACATTCCTCAGTAATATTTTAAAACTTACCACAATACTACATTAATTTATTATATTTGAAAACTTAAACCTTCATCGAAAAAAATGAACTTCATTCAAATGACGGCTTTGAAATATAAATTGCCTGATTTAAACATCTCTAAAATGTGATACATTCCTCGGTAATAATTTTAGAATTATCAAAATACTATGATAATTTATTATATTTGAAAACTACATCGAAAACAACTGAAATTCATTCAAATGACGTCATACAAAAAATAACACGCCTGGCTCTCTCTATAAAAGCAGCATTTCATTCATAAATAATTTTCCATTCATGTCATTCATCACAATACTATAATAATTTATTTTATTTAAAAATTAAGACCATGGAGCTACAAGTAATTAAACTCTATGCGTAAAACTTCATCGAAAAAAATCGTATTTCTCTTTGTAAAAGCAATGAATATTTCATTCATATCAGCTATGCAGTCTCCATGCACTAAATGATTTTATATTAAAGAAATACAGTAATTCTAATACAACTCATTCTACATATTTTGCTGTTTACATTTTACATAGGTGAAAAATAGGCTTTGTTGTAGAAATAATTAAATTTGGATGAGCATTTAAACTCATATATATTGTAATTGCGTTGATTTAGTATGTAGATGCAGAGAATTTAAACTAAAATGAAGTGGTTTTAGGACGGATACAACACTCAATATGAAATAAAAAGAACTTTAAAAATCACGATTTTGAGACAAGATGGATGCCGTATATCATTTTGAAGTGGATCACGTGATACTTTCATATCATGGTCATGTGATCGCTTCATATAAGATGTGTTATTATTATTTTAATTTTTATTTAAAAAAATGACTGAATATATTTCGCTGAATTTTTTCTTATATATTTTATGGAACAATTTGAATATTACCTAAAATTTTTGAAGCAATTTGTGAATTTTAAATCCGCTTAAAATATGTTTGAAAAATTAGGTCCCATAGGGTTCAATGTATTTAATTTTTCCAACCCGGGTTCAATCCAAAACTAATTGGGTGATATTATTCATTTATATTCCCATTGGTCCTACAGACCGTCTGAACAACATACTAAAATTTCATTTTGATTAAGTCATTTTTACGGCAGTTATCGTGTTAACGGATAGACAGACAGACGGAACAAAGTCATAAACACTTTTCAACTTTGTTGAATAGTGTTAAAAATAACGGTAGTTAATTGTTTCAAGATAAATTTTATACAAACCATGTTACATTAGGAAAATAAACTGGCATCACATTAGATACAGGTATACCATAGTATATACCATACCGCATATAACATACCGCATGCGACAGTGAAACCTTACGCTATTTGATAGCATGATGAAAGTTTTGATATTATACTGTAAAAGTTTAGAGTAGCATATCGCAATTTGGAGTGTCGCGACAAACTATTGGGAAGTTGGTTTTGGAAGGGTGGAGGAAAGTTTAAATGTGTGGACATTTTGTAACTATATGAAAATAGAAAATTTAGAAAGTTGATAAAAAGTAAAAGACGTATACTATATATATATATATATATATATATATATATATATATATATATATATATATATATATATATATATATATATATATATATATATATATATATATATATATATATATGTATATATATTAGAAAAATATAATAATAAACAAGAAAGATCAATCATGCTTAAAGCATTGATTATGAAACACTTTCCAACTTCAATGCAATTTTATTTAAACATGTCTAAAATGCAATACATTCCTCGGTAATATTTTAAAACTTATCTCAATACTACATTAATTTTTATATTTGAAACCTTAAACCCTCATGGAAAAAAATTAACTTCATTCAAATGACGGCATTAAAGTATAAATTGCCTGGTTTAAACATCTCTAAAATTTGATACATTCCTCGGCAATAATTTTAGAATTATCATAATACTACGATAATTTATTATATTTGAAAACTTCATCGAAAACAACTGAAATTGATTCAAATGACGTCATAAAAAAATATCACCCCTGGCTCTTTCTATAAAAGTAATATTTCATTCATAAATAATTCCCCCATTCATGTCATTCATCAGAATACTATAATAATTTATTTTATTTAAAAATTAAGACCATGGAGCTACAAATAAGTTAACTCTATGCTTAAAACTTCATCGAAAAATATCGTCCTTCTCTTTCTACAATCAATGAATACTTCATTCATATCAGCTAAGCAGACTCCATGGACTAAATGATTTTGTGTTAAAGAATTACAGCGATTCTAATACAACTCATTCTACATATTTTGCTGTTTACATTTTACATAGGTGAAAAATAGGCTTAATAGTAGAAATAATCATATTTGGATGAGCATTTAAACTGAAATATATTGTCATTGCGTTGTTTCAGTATGTAGATGCACAGAATTTAGGCAGAAATAAAGTAGTTTTAGGATGGATACAACACTCAATATGAATTAAAAAGAACTTTAAAAATCACGATTTTGACACAAGATGGATGCCATATATCATTTTGAAGTGGGTCATGTGATCGTTTCATATCATGGACACGTGATCGCTTCATATAAAAGGTGTTATTATTATTTTAATTTTTATTTAAAAAACTACTGAATATATTTCGCTGAATTTTTTTTTATATATTTTATGGAACAATTTGTATACTACCTAAAATTTTCGAAGCAATTTGTGAATTTTAAATCCGCTTAAAAAATACTTGAAAAATTAGGTCCCATAGGGTTCAATGTATTCCATTTTTTCAACCCGGGTTCAATCCAAAACTAATTGGGTGATATTATTCATTTATATTCCCATAGGTCCTATAGACCGTCTGAACAACATACTAAAATTTCATTTTGATTAAGCCATTTTTACGGCAGTTATCGTGCTAACGGACAGACAGACAGACAGACAGAATGAACAAAGTCATAAACACTTTTCAACTTTGTTGTAAAGTGTTAAAAATTCAAGTAATATTGACATCACCATAGAAGCAAAACCGCGGCCATAATGCCGATAAGAGAAAAGAGCAGAACTGGGCCAAATTCGATGATTAATGAAAATTAAATTCATCTTCAGATCTAAGTATTTATTTCTAATTAACCCAAACAAATGCCTGTTTTAGATTGGGTAATAGTACATTATTATAAATGCTCAAACTCAGACGACTACAGACATCAAAAGATGAAAAAATGAAGATAAGAAACATTAAGAAAATTTTTATTACCATGTGGCATGAACCCTTCTTCTTTCAACACGTGTATATGTCATCAACCTCAACAGTATAAATTATCTAGAAGCACCGGAATGAACATGTCGAAGTATAACCAGGGAGGCAGTACGAACGTTCACAGCAACACTCCCAGACTCGTCCAGTGAGTCAGAGCAGGAGACAGGGCAATTTCCCTTATAAGCAATTCAGAATATGAACATAAAGCAAAGAAGAACATTTTTACTAAACAAGTGATTCATAGAAGAAATGGATAAACGAGAATGCCACTATACACCACTATAAGGGCGTTCAAATCATAGTTTCAAACTGGCTAAAGTTACAAATTTTTAGCGATAATAAAATTCAAAACATTAATATTAATGTATCTTATTTTCCGATTTTTCTAATTTTTTTAGCTTTTTTTATTTATTTATATAATTAATAAATAGTTATATATATATATATATATATATATATATATATATGTGTGTGTGTGTGTTCACCGAATTGAGTGAGTAGGTGGGTGACTCTTCAAAAGTATCAAAAATGTCCACTATAGCTAGTATTTTTGTGGTCATTCGATCCATCTCACCTTCGAGACTAAGGACTAAGGGAATAAATGCCCTAACATTCCAAACTTCGAATTAGGGAGTGACGGTGCAAAGAATAATAAAAAAAAAATCTCAAAATCACTTTGATTAATTATTGAGCAATTCCACGCTAGCTAGAATCTTGGTTTTGGTCTTACCCGATCAGTCTTAGTTTCCAGGTCGAGAAAAAATCGAATATTTTGAAAATAAGTATTGGGAGTGACTATACAAATCAATAATTAAAAAAAAAATCAAAAGCGCTTTTCAAAATGACCAAGTACTTCCACTCGAGTAGGAATAGCAGCCTCATTAGATTCACCTCAGACGGATGACAACATTAAGACGGATAAAAACATCAAGACGGATAACGACAATAACATCGAGAACTTTGAAAATTCGAATTAGGTGTGGCGATACATAGCTCTGGCATAGCATAGCTGTGGATATAGAAATGTATTATATATGACACGTATTTATTGTCTTCTATGAATGCGTTTCGTGGGTTGCTGATGCCGATTTTTACTCATAATACAGTGCTTTACAACTTTGCAATTTATATTTTACACCAATTTCACAGTGTCACCACGTCCCATTTTCTAACTTCTTTATTTCTTCACCGAGGGCACTGCGATCGATTTCAACCGACCGTCGTGGTCATTTTACTATCGATATATGTAGCGTGTACACCTAGAGAGATTTGATGTTAAAGTTATTAGTGGGTTCTTAAGGAGTAAAGAACCCTGTATAAGGGTATTGAAAGTTAACGATAGCTATTGCTAGTCACTGATATTTTCCACACAATGTTCAGTAATACGTAAACGGAAAATATTGTGATGAGTCCAGAAATTTGAGACACTATAGAGGACAGTAGGTGTAATTTCTGTGCATTATGAGTAAAATTAACAGCTGTCTTCGCGTTTGCCTTGCAGGTTGGTGGAGAAAATATTCTGTGAATAGATTTAGTGATTCGATTGAAATTTTGTGCGATTAGATCAAACGATAAACGGAAGAATTCTATCGATTTTCAGAAATATCGTACTTGAGGAATTTCCTCAAATTAATCGCACCTATTTTACAAAAATAAATGAACCAAAATTATTATAATAAATTAACACTTTGTACTTGTTTATATGAAAACGAGTAGTATATTTTATAAAACTTCGACATGCGTTGCCCATGACATATCTCGTTTTAATAAACCAAAAAATCTGATGTGGGCAACACATAACTTTCCTTATATAATGCAATGAATTTACTATATTTACAGTAAAAATATAGTTTTTTTTTTATAGTAGATACTTATATTCTTTCCAAGATATTGAATGTTCGTCAATTAGTCGTCATTTTCATTGAGTGAGCGTAATTTTTATCCATTTGGCAAGATTTTCGTTAATTTGGCAGCATTTAAAATGTCGCCAAGTTGGCAACATTCAGTCAAATTCGTCACCAAAATCTCGCCAAGCGTTATAAACGGAGAAATAAGTTATTCTTATAGCAGATAAATGACTATTGGTGTTCAAATACAAAGGTATTACTCAAAGTATCTTTTCTCATGAATGGGACGAGCTAGATCCACGAGAATGATGTCACCCAATTTATCGCATGGTATTACATATGAAAAGTGAACATGTTTCTCAATAGGAAATATGTATTTTTATTTTATATGGCTTTTTGATATTTTTTTTGAAAAATGTGCAATATCTCGAGAACGGTTCATGTTACCGTTTTAAAATTTATGTCAATGGTTTTCTAATGAAAAATTACATAAGAAATGTCTATTTGCGTAACTTTATTGGAGGTTTTGTTTTTTTGACGATTTTTTCAAAATTTCACTCGAAAATTTAGGGGGTTCTGAGTATTCGATTATGTATAAAAAAATAGGCTTACAGTGTTTACGGATTGTAATTTCTGTACCAAATTTTATTCGAATCGGGCCATTCGTTCGTCAGTTATCGTCTCCGGAGACTCACTGACACACACACATACACACACACACACACACACACACACACACACATCACTTCAAAAATGTTTGATTCGTGATTAGGGATGCTTCAAACGTGCTCTTCCGTCGAAAACTCGAACTCGAATTTTCGATCCCGTCACAATACTTTCCTTATACATTATGTATATAAGGAAAATAAAAATGAATAAATATACGTATAAATAAATCTGACTATTTATCAAATGGAATAATGCTATTTTAGACAGATATTATAATTTTCAAAACCAAGATTACAGGAATTTACATGAAATCTGATATGATTATTGTAAGTGGAAACAGTAATTCTAATTATTTAATGAGATCTATCCATAATGTTCTAATTTATGCTAATGTTTTCCCACAATATCGAAATAGGATAATCTATAGGAAAAGTCACATGGCAGGCGCATTAGATTTAACTTCTTTCATATTTTCCGATTTGAATTGCTTATCACTTTTTCTACCGATTTTCTAAAGTTTTAAATTTTAACCGTTTCAACTGTAAAATAGTTTAGAAATAAAATTCTGAAATTATGTTTCTGTTCTATTGCAGTTCTGTGAAAATCTTGATTAGCACAAATTTGATTTATTAATTTGTGTTACAATTTTTTCTATACTGTAAAACTACCATCTATGTACTTCAATAGTGTTATACTTCAAGACTAACTTATTCAGGGTGGGACAGCCCAGCGATTATTGTGCCGAAATTGCATTCGGACGATTTAACGATTTCTACGTAATTCAAGTCACTATAGAATTGTGTGTCCAGACACCGTAGTAGTACTTTTGGAAAAGTTGGTATTAGATAAAGATAGACATATTAAATTATTACTTATCACCCCGGTAACAGAATTTGAAATAACGCTATGAAATAATAAAAAAAAAATCTGATGTGGGCAACACATGACTTTCCTTATATAATGTAATGAATTTACTACTTTTACAGTAAAAAAATAGGTTTTTCTTATAGTAGATACTAATATTCGTTCCAAGACATTGAATTTTCGACAATTAGTCGTCATTTTCATTGATTTAGCGTCATTTTTATCCAAAAAAAAAATTTATGTCATTTTGGCGAGATTTTCGTTATTTGGCAACATTTCAAAAAGTCGCCAATTTGGCGACATTCCTCCACATTCGTCGCCAAAATCTCGCCAAGTGCTATGCACTAAGAAATAATTTATTCTTACGGCAGATAAATGACAATTGGCGTTCAAAAACAAAAGTATTACTCATAGTATCATCTTTCATGAATGGAACGAGCTAGATCCACGAGAATGATGTCATTCAATTTATCGCATGGTATTACATATGAAAAGTGAACATGCTTATCAATAGGAAATATTTTTTTTTTATTTTATATGACTTTTTGATATTTTTTTTTGAAAAATGTACAATATCTCGAGAACGGTTCATGTTAGCGTTCTAAAATTTATGTCAATCGTTTTCTAATGAAAAATTACATAAGAAATGTCTATTTGCGTAACTTTATTAGTGGTTTTGATTTTTTGACGATTTTCTGAAAATTTCTTTCGAAAATTTAGGGGGTTCTGATCATTCGATTGCGTATAAAAAAAATCTGATGTGGGCAACACATGACTTTCCTTATATAATGTAATGAATTTACTACTTTTACAGTAAAAAAATAGGTTTTTCTTATAGTAGATACTAATATTCTTTCCAAGATATTGCATTTTCGACAATCAGTCGTCATTTTCCTTGATTTAGCGTCATTTTTATTCATTTGGCGAGATTTTCGTTAATTTGGCAACATTTCAAAAAGTCGCCGAGTTGGCGACATTCCGCCAAATTCGTCGCCAAAATTTTGCCAAGCGTTATGGACAAAGAAATAAGTTGTTCTTACAGCAGAAAAATGACTATTGGCGTTCAAATACAAAAGTATTACTCAAAGTATCTTTTTTCATGAATGGAATGAGCTAGCTCTACGAGAATGATGTCACCCAATTTATCGCATGGAATTACAAATGAAAAGTGAACATGTTTCTCAATAGGAAATATTTTTTTTTTCATTTTATATGACTTTTTAATATTTTTTTTGAAAAATGTGCAATATCTCGAGAACGGTTCATGTTAGCGTTCTAAAATTTATGTCAATCGTTTTCTAATGAAAAATTACATAAGAAATGTCTATTTGCGTAAATTTATTAGTGGTTTTGATTTTTTAACGATTTTTCCAAATTTTTATTCGAAAATTTAGGGGTGTTCTGAACATTCGATTACGTATAAAAACAATAGGATTCCAGTGTTTACGGATTGTGATTTTTATACCAAATTTAGTTCGAATCGGTCCATTCGTTCGTCAGTTATCGTCTCCACAGTCTCACTGACACACACACACACAGACATCACTTCAAAAATGTTTGATTCGTGATCAGGGATGCTTGAAACGTGCTCTCCCGTCGAAAACTCGATTTCGAATTTCTCACCCCGTCACAATACTTTCCTTATACATTATGTATATAAGGAAAGTAAAAAGGATCGTTCATATATAGACCAGTAAAGATGACAAATTTGTATAAATACAATTAGTAAAAAATCTGATGTTGGCAACACATGACTTTCCTTATATAATGAAATGAATTTACTACTTTTACAGTAAAATATATAGGTTTTTCTTCTAGTAGATACTAATATCCTTTCCAAGATATTGACTTTTCCACAATTAGACGTCATTTTCATTGATTATCGTCATTTTTATCCATTTGGCGAGATTTTCGTTAATTTGGCAACATTTCAAAAAGTCGCCAAGTTGGCGACATTCCGCCAATTTTGTCGCCAAAATCTCGCCAAGCGTTATGGACAAAGAAATAAGTTATATATATATATATATATATATATATATAACTTATTAGATATTGAATTTTCGACATATATTATATAACTATTATTATATATTTATATATTATATAACTTATTAGATATTGAATTTTCCACAAGTAGTCGTCATTTTCATTGATTTAGCGTCATTTTTATCCATTTGGCGAGATTTTCGTTAATTTGGCAACATTTCAAAAAGTCGCCAAGTTGGCGACATTCCGCCAATTTCGTCGCCAAAATCTCGCCAAGCGTTATGAACGAAGAAATAAGTTATTCTTACAGCAGATAAATTGGCGTTCAAATGCAAATGTATTACTCAAAGTATCTTTTTTCATGAATGGAACGAGCTAGATCCAAGAGAATGATGTCACCCAATTTATCGCATGATATTATATATGAAAAGTGAACATGTTTCTCAATAGGAAATATTTTTTTTCTATTTTATTTGACTTTTTGATAATTTTTTTGAAAAATGTGCAATATCTCGAGAACGGTTCATGTTAGCGTTCTAAAATTTAAGTCAATCGTTTTCTAATGAAAAATTACAAAAGGAATGTCTATTTACGTAACTTTATTATTGGTTTTGATTTTTTGACGATTTTTTCAAAATTTCATTCGAAAATTTAGGGGGGGTTCTGAACATTCGATTGCGTATAAAAACAATAGGCTTCCAGTGTTTACAGATTGTGATTTTTGTACCAAATTTGGTTCGAATCGGTCCATTCGTTCGTCAGTTATCGTCTCCACAGACCCACTGACACACACACACACACACACACACACACACACACATACTTTCACATACACACACACACACATATTTCACATACACACACACACACACACACACAGACATCACTTCAAAAATGTTTGATTCGTGATCAGGGATGCTTGAAACGTGCTCTCCCGTCGAAAACTCGAATTCGAATTTTCGACCCCGTCACAATACTTTCCTTATACATTATGTATATAAGGAAAGTAACAATAGGCTTCCAGTGTTTACTGATTGTGATTTTTGTACCAAAATTGGTTCTAATCCGTCCATTCGTTCGTCAGTTATCGTCTCCACAGACCCACTGACACACACACACACACACACACACACACACACACACACACACACAGACATCACTTCAAAAATGTTTGATTCGTGAACAGGGATGTTTGAAACGTGCTCTCCCGTTGAAAACTCGAATTCCAATTTTCGACCCCGTCACAATACTTTCCTTATACATTATGTATATAAGGAAAGTAATGATTGTAAATGATGTCGATACCTAGTTTTATCTTACATAATAAAGATGTATGTGCGTGTGTGTAGTTTGTAGCTCGAAATCTAAGCTTTGTACGACTATAAAATTTGGTACACAAGTATTTCAGGACCGGTATAGATGCACCCCGGCTTTATTTATTACTTTCCTTATATACATAATGTATAAGGAAAGTATTGTGACGGGGTCGAAAATTCGAATTCGAGTTTTCGACGGGAGAGCACGTTTCAAGCATCCCTGATCACGAATCAAACATATTTGAGGTGATATCTGTGTATGCGTGTGCGTGTGTATGTGTGACAGTATGTGCGTGTATGTGTGTCAGTGAGTCTGTGGAGACGATATCTCACGAACAAATAGAGGGATCCCAATGAAATTTGGTACAAAAATCACAATTCGTGAATACTGGAAGCCTATTGTTTTTAAACGTAATAGAATGTTCAAAACTCCCCTAAATTTTCGTGTGAAATTTTGAAAAAATCATCAAAAAATCAAAACCTTAATAAAGTTACGCAAGTAGACATTTCTTATGTAATTTTTCCTTCGAAAACGATTAACATAAACTATAGAACGCTACCATGAGCCGTTCTCGAGATTTTGCACATTTTTTAAATAAATTTATCAAAAAATCCCATAAATTAAAAAAAATATATTAATTGTTGAGAAAAATGTTCACTTTTCATATGTAATATCATGCGATAAATTTGGTGACATCATTTTCGTGGATCTAACTCGTTCCATTCATGGGAAAAGATACTTTAAGTAATAATTTTGTATTTGAACACCAATTTTTATTTATCAGCTATAAGAATAACTTATTTCTCCATCCATAATGCTTGGCGAGATTGTGGCGCCGAATTTGGCGGAATGTCGCGAACTTGTCTAGTTTTTAAATTTGCCAAATTACTAAAATATCGCCAAATAGATAAAAATGACACTAAATCAATGAAAATGACGACTAATTGACAAAAATTCAATATCTTGGAAAGAATATAAATATCTCCTACAAGAAAAACCTATTTTTTATTGTGAAAATAGTAAATTCATTGTATTATAATTATAAGGAAAGTTAAGTGTTGCACATCAGATTTTTTTTAACTTCGAAATAGTGTTTTAGTTATTTTATAAGCTCTAATTTTTTTTTTGCTACCGTTAAAACTCTAAAATGCGTGAAAAAAATAGAGCTCAAATTTCATATGAATCGAAATACGGCATGTTTTTCGAGAAGCCAGGAATTCCAGATAGCTGAAGCTTCGGTAGTCAAATTTAAAATTCAGAAATTTTAAATCCCGAATTTTACAGATAAAGATTTGAATGTTTAAGTATAAGATTGTAACAGTATTATAAGCATTCCAATTAAAGTTACTTTTCATATGATAATAACTTAAGTTAGCAATTAAGATTTTAAATGATCGCAGAAGAAAGAATTTTTGATGTACGGTCTTGTCGGTGGAGGGGGGGGGGGGGGTTCAGCATTCTATCAAATTTTTTTTTTTACTCCATGGAGCAACGCCGGGTAATTCGTTCTAATATTTGAATATAAAATCAAATCAACTGAACAAATAAATCTTGAATTAAATAGCCTTTTACAAATTATCCTCAAATTTGTATTACCTATCACTCAATTATTATTTACATCGGACGATAATGCTCAATGTAACGAAACTAAAACTTGATTTCTTGCGTCAAAGAAATTAGAAAATTTTCGATTAACATAAAAGTTAATCTGCTACAATAAATAACACACATTATGTGCTTTGGGAGGTTTAGCTGTGTCGTAAATTTTAGTCCTTTGAGGCTTGATAGTTCATGTTATTGAAATCTGTATAAAGCACAATGGACATTTGTGAAAATGTATTAGCAACTCAAAGTGAAAATCTGCATTCATGATGCTGCCTTGAATATTCGGCTATTCATTTTAGTATTGAATACTGGTATGTTCTAAGTTCCAAGCAGCAGGTCGAACGTAGAATGTCGTATAATTAGTAGTAGTAGCATTGTCTACAGTATGACTATTACTAGTGGTGGAATAGTTAACAAAGGCTTGAACATATTCAATCCTTTTCTGCTGGATTGTTTTTATGGCCTATAATAATCTGGATAAATTGTAGATCAGTAGTTGGTGTTTTACTTTAATTATAATAAAGAATTTCCCGGAATTATTAGTGGTTCGCAATCGTGGGATATAAGATTTTTATGCTGTACAATAAAAATATAGCTCTGTATTTCATGAAAATTCAAATTGGAATGTGAAAATAATTACACGTATTAATTTTATTTTTGAAATATATGAAGGTTTTTCAAAGTGAACAGCGCCAGTTTCTGTTACTTTGATCCATTCGAAAATGAAAAATATCGTTCATATTTCGATTATGAGATTTTAAATCAAATATATTCTTATTTTTACTTTTCCTACTTGCTTAGTATAAAGTGTAGGGAAAGTATTGTGACGTGGTCAAAAATTCAAATTCAAGTTTTCGACGTAAGAACACGTTTTAAGCATTCATGAACTTGAATCAATCGTTTTTTAAGTGAAGATTGCCTTTGAGCTAGTATGTGTGCGTCTGTATGTGCTATTATGTGTGTGCTAATGTGTGCAGCCGTGAGTCTATGGATGCGATATCTTATGAACGAATGCAGCGTTTTGAACGCAATTTGGTACGATTGTTACAATCTGTGAACTGAAACCCTGTTGATTTTACACGCAATCTATGTAATCATCATCATCATCATAACTCATCGTGCCAAGTGGTACATAAGGTCTTCAGCTTGCTTCGCCACCCTGGTCGATCTTGTGCCGCAGTCCTTGCTCCTGACCTTGTTTCTGACCAACTCACCCATCCCATCAAATTTCTCTCACGCTCCACCAATCTCCTCCAACGCGTGTGTCGACCTCGAGATCTTATTCCTTCAGGCACCCAAGTAAGTGCCACAGCAGGGATGTTATGCTGCGGCATTCTTAAGACATGTCCAGTCCATTTCCTTCTACGTTATTACTTTCCTTATATACATAATGTATAAGGAAAGTATTGTGACGGGGTCGAAAATTCGAAATCGAGTTTTCGACGGGAGGGCACGTTTCAAGCATCCCTGATCACGAATCAAACATTTTTGAAGTGATGTCTGTGTGTGTGTGTGTGTGTGTGAAAGTATGTGTGTGTGTGTGTGTGTGTGTCAGTGAGTCTGTGGAGACGATAACTGACGAACGAATGGACCGATTCGAATCAAATTTGGTACAAAAATCACAATCCGTAAACACTGGAAGCCTATTGTTTTTATACGCAATCGAATGTTCAGAACCCCCCTAAATTTTCAAATGAAATTTTGAAAAAATCGTTAAAAAATCAAAACCACTAATAAAGTTACGCAAATAGACATTTCTTATGTAATTCTTTATTAGAAAACGATTAACATAAATTTTAGAACGCTAACATGAACCGTTCTCGAGATATTGTACATTTTTCAAAAAAATTATCTAAAAGTCATATAAAATAAAAAAAAATATTTCCTATTGAGAAACATGTTCACTTTTCATAAGTAATACCATGCGATAAATTGAGTAACATCATTCTCGTGGATCTAGCTCGTTTCATTCATGAAAAAAGATACTTTGAATAATACTTTTGTATTTGAACGCCAATAGTCATTTATCTGCAGTAAGAATATCTTATTTCTTAGTGCATAACGCTTGGCGAGATTTTGGCGACGAATTTGGCGGAATGTCGCCAACTTGGCGACTTTTTTGAAATGTTGCCAAATTAACGAAAATCTCGCCAAATGGATAAATAAGACTCTAAATCAATGAAAATGACGACTAATTGTTGAAAATTCAATATCTTGGAAAGAATATTAGTATCTACTATAAGAAAAAATCTATTTTTTTACTGTAAAAGTATAAAATTCATTACATTATATAAGGAAAGTCATGTGTTGCCCACATCAGATTTTTTTATTTTCATCTCAATTGCTTCCTGCCCAGTACTCTTGTAGAGTTCAGTGTTAGTAATAACATAAGGCTAAAATACTCCCAATATTTTCCCCAGACATTTAGTCTGGCAGGCATATAACTTGTTGCATTGGCTCCTTGTTTAATCAATGTGATACCTCCCAATTTTTCGAATGAATTTTTGATAAAAAAAAGAGCATTAAAAATCGAAACTTTCAATACTGAAAAATGAATAATCATACAAACGTAAATTTTCATAAAACGAATAGCATAACTTTTACAATGTTAGCATGATCCGCTCCCGAGGTATTGGACGTTTTTGACGTTTTTCAAGTAAATGTTCACAAAAATTACATAAAATAAAAATAAAAATTGTAAGCATTATCAAATTGTTTCATTTTTCCATATGCAATAGTATACGACAAATCTATTAACATTCTCGGGATGTTTACGAGATAAGTTTATGTTTGGTAATAGTTTTGTATTTTGAAGCCAAAGAATCTTCCTATCGCACTTTTTTACGAGATATTGATTACATGGCAATTGTATTTTGATGACGATTTCGCACATGAATATAAATAAATCATTCTGTGTGGACTTGTAAATTGTCAAAAGCGTCCAATTTCAATATACGTGGTAATAAAAATAATTCAATACCAAAAGCTTTACTGTAGATTTTGTATACTTTTATATAGCTTTGAAAAAGTAAAGTCATTACATTATGTAAGGAAGTCATACACCGCCCAAATCGAATTTATTTTTCATGCTTTGACCAGTTTTAAAATATTGATGAGAATATGGCGCGTAGACTAGTGAATATAATGATATTTTTTGCTTATTTTGTGATCACACAAAGTGTGATTACAAAATGACTAACTGTCCAGTTGCAACTGTCCAGTTTGCAATAATCGTCTTTCCGAGTACATAATTAATAAACATTTTTCGAGACCATTAAATTAAAACTATTATTGAAAATGGGAAACGAAATATTATGAAATTATTGGGTTTGCTATTCAAATATAAATGTATCCTATACAATAAAACACTGTCCAAATTTTCTTCATCAAGTTTCCATAACATATAAATCAAGGTCTTTCCTGTTACTAATGGGTCTACAAATTGTCAAAAGTGTCCAATTTCAATATACGTAGTAATTAAAAATAATTCAATATCAAAAGCTTTGCTGTAGATTTTGTACACCATTATAACGCTGTGGAAGAAGTAAAGTCATTACATTATGTAGGGAAGCCATGCGCCGCCCAAATCGAATTTCTTTTTCATGCTTTGACCACGTTCAGTTTTAAAATATTAACGAGGTTATGGCGCGTCGACTAGTGATTATATTGATATGTTTTTTACTCATTTTTTGCTCACACAGAGTGAGAGCACAAACTGACTAACTGTCCAGTTGCAACTGTCCAGTTTGCAATAATCGTTTTTTCGAGTATATAATTAATAAACATTTTTCAAGACCATTAAATTAAAACTATTATTGGAAATGGGAAACTAAATATTATGAAATTTTTGGGTTTGCTATTCAAATATAAATGTATCCTATACAATAAAACACTGTTCAAATTTCCTTTATCAAGTTTCCATAACATATAAATCAAGGTCTTTCCTCTTACCTCAAGTGTTCAGTGCTTACGTTGATTGAAAAATATACGGCTGCAAAAGGGTTATCCTTCTTTTTGAAATAATCCCAAGTTCCATTGACTTTAGCACTCATATTCACTCCTCGGTGAAATCTTATTGCTTTTCAAAGCTTGATACAAGTATACGCATACTTTTTAAAGTTGTACAGTTTATAATCGTTTCTATCACGTGGTATGTCAAGTGCATTAAAAGAATCAAATCAGTTTTAACAATTTGCTCAACAACAAACATATCTGAGCACCATTGCAAACATGGTTAAAGTTTAAACTGCAGGGAGTCTACAGGATTTGTTCAGAAGTCAAGACCGGTCAAAACAGGCAAACATTTACGTTCGCAGTAGCCAATCAAATTCTTGAAATTACTATCTTGTGACGTTTATAACGATTCGCTCAGTCATCAGTTCTGAACAAGGCCATAAATTCATGCTATAATCAAGGGTTGACGGCAGTCTCTCTCCAATCTCTCACAAGACCTTTAATAACTGAACTGGTCAAATTCTAACTGCATTCAAATAATACGTTTAGTTATTTCACACATAGTATGTTCTGGCCGCTCAAATAGCTGCTCATGGCCTAGGGTGAGTCTGACGGTCTGAGTGTTCAACATATAATATGTTATTTTATACTTCGTTCACCCAAACAGTAACCACATCGTTCAAAACAAGAAAAATACTGATTAAATATTTAATCAGTCTGATTTGTCCAGACATCCAGTTGGTAAGTTACCGTGTTCGACCATAAGCTAGAAATTTTCAATTTGCGATGCATTATCAACAATTTGAATATGGAATTTGATTTGTCACGAAATTTCATCAGTCAACGAAACGTAGCAAATTCTCTAGTCAGCTTTGAGGGAGTTAGTTGATTGACTTGTTAATGTCGTTGAAATACAAAAAAAATACTTAACTGTTGAAATCTGGTATCATCGAACAGAATAATAAAAACACATCCATAGTTAAACGGATTAAATGTACAGAAATGCAAAGGTTTTATTTTCACGATAAGGAATATAAATATACAAGCCTTAGCGTTTTCGGACTTCAAATTGGACGCCGCCAGAGGCATCAGAAAAAGTATAAGTACAATGGAAATTTATACAATGACAAATAAGAATTAAATATGTATATTGCAGAAGAAAAAACAGATTCAATTGTATAAATGCGTGCATAATAGCATAGGGAAAATTAAAAAGTAAATAATACAAAAGAAAATTCAGCTAATGTAGAGAGAGCATTTTAAAAATAGTTCTGTATATAGAAAATGGGTTTACGTCTATGGAATCAAGTATTAGACACCAAGCAAAACTAAAAATGTTGAACCAGGTCGTTACTGTAAATCACGATAAAGGTAAATAAACAGATTTAAGGAGCATAATGCCCTAGGGGTTATAAAAATGTTTTAAAAGAAGCGTTTCGTTTAATATGGGTTAAAACTTTAAGTGGCAGTTTGAGATAAAGCTGTAGAAAATTCTTTGCGTTTACTATCACAAGCATCTTCTCGTCAGAAAATGATTACTTCTTATGCGCTTGTTAGCATGAAATACCTGATATTTGCAATGCCAGCAAGAAAAACTGCTACGTGCCATAATTTAGCAAACCTCTATAGTAGCCGACAAATTATATTTTACCACACAGCTGGCCATAAAGGCTTTAGGTCAAAATTTAGTTCAGGTTATACGACACTGCATAGGTCAAGATCATAATCATAAAACTCTCCCTTAGAGGGCGATTCCAAAAGTTGAAATGACACTCTTATTTTAGGTAACAGCATGCATGGACCGTTTTATGTTTATTATGTAATGGCTAGCATGAAAGATCCGGTATTAATGAAAGCTAGAGAACGCGTTACGCTCTGCAATTTTGACAACGTAAATGGGAATCAACGATACTGAAAAAATTGAGGCACATATCAAGTTGTCTTGCTGTCATTGCTGATATCTCAAACTGATATCTTATATCTGTAATGCCCTTTAAAGACGGGTTCTGTAGCTAAATATTTGTTATCAAAATTCCTAATTTTGAGCTTATCTACTGGCGCCAATTTTTCATATTTTTAACATATAATTTATTTCATCATGGGCATTAAAAAGGGTACATGTTTTATACAGGATGCACACAGTCGTTCGTAGTATGTCGGACGGTCTGGGTCTCAACAACAGCAGTCGTTCGTAGTACTCATCTTAGGGTGGTGACTTCTTGAAGCAGACAGAACTAACATTTTTACTTCACTTATAACATATCTTGGTCATCCTTTTGGGCCACGAACAGCAGCTCTCAACTCTGTTGTCTCATCTCAGAAACCTTTCACACTTCTCATTATTTCAGCAATGCAAAAAGTGTCATTTCTGATTTGTTTCTGTGATTCCCCTCTTATGCTGCTGGTAGTTCCTCTTTATTTTTCTTCCCCTCCTATGCCTTATATCGATTGGCTGGTAGTGTCCCCGTAGCTATGTCCTGATTTGCTGGAGATACACTGGCCGTAGCCGCCTGGTACCCATGTGCAACTTATCGATGGGCGTGGCAACACTTATTGCCCATATACATTATTAAGTTAAACTTGGTGCTTACGTTAAACACAAGCCGAGCTGAAAGTTAGCCTTTATATGTGAAATTGCAAGTCACTTTGCAGAATCACAATTTCAATTATCAAAACTAACTGTAAGTGGGCATAACGCCCATTTTTAAACCGCGCATGCTCACTACGTTTCCTACAAATAGAGCGTAAAAACCATTGTTGTACAAAAGTTAAAAATGAATCCCCTATTAAGCTCCACTAACATATTTTCTTACACGATTGTTAGAAGATCATGGCTTAACGAAATACATAGGGTCACCCTTTATTTCCATAATAGATACAATAAAAACAAGAAAGATCAATCATGATTAAAGCATTGATTGTGAAACACTTTCCAACACTTTCCAATGCAATTTTATTTAAACATGTCTAAAATTCAATACATTCCTCGGTAATATTTTAAAACTTATCACAATACTACATTAATTTATTATATTTGAAAACTTAAACCTTCATCGAAAAAATGGAACTTCATTCAAATGACGGCATTGAAATATAAATTGCCTGGTTTAAACATCTCTAAAATATGATACATTCCTCGGTAATAATTTTAGAAATATCATAATACTACGATAATTTATTATATTTGAAAACTTCATCGAAAACAACTGAAATTCATTCAAATGACGTCATAGAAAAAATAACACGCCTGGCTCTCTCTATAAAAGCGGCATTTCATTCATAAATAATTTCCCATTCATGTCATTCATCACAATACTATAATAATTTATTTTATTTAAAAATTAAGACCATGGATCTACAAGTAATTAAACTCTATGCGTAAAACTTCATCGAAAAAAATCGTCCTTCTCATTGTAATATCAATGAATATTTCATTCATATCAGCTATGCAGACTCCATGAACTAAATGATTTCGTGTTAAAGAAATACAGCAATTCTAATACAACTCATTCTACATATTTTGCTGTTTTTATTTTACATAGGTGAAAAATAGGCTGCGTTGTAGAAATAATCAAATTTGGATGAGCATTTAAACTCAAATTGATTGTAATTGCGTTGTTTCAGTATGTAGATGCACATAATTTAACCCAAAATAAAGTGGTTTTAGGACGGATACAACACTCAATATGAATTAAAAAGAACTTTAAAAATCACGATTTTGAGACAAGATGGATGCCATACATCATTTTGAAGTGGGTCACGTGATCTTTTCATATCATGGTCACGTGATCGCCTCATATAAGAGGTGTTTTTATTATTTTAATTTTAATTTAAAAAACTACTAAATATATTTCGCTGATTTTTTTTGTATATTTTATGGAACAATTAAAATATTACCTAAAATTTTCGAAGCAATTTGTAAATTTTAAATCCGCTTAAAAAATGTTTGAAGAATTAGGTCCCGTAGGGCTCAATGTATTTCATTTTTTCAACCCGGGTTCAATCCAAAACTAATTTTGTGATATTCATTTATATTCCCATAGGTTCTACAGATCGTCTGAGCAACATACTAAAATTTCATTTTGATTAAGTCATTTTTTGGGCAGTTATGGTGCTAACGGACAGACAGACAGACAGACAAATAGACAGAATAAACAAAGTCATTAACACTTTTCAACTTTGTTGTAAAGTGTTAAAAACGCAAAGCTGTGAAAATATGTTTTGGTGATTTTAATGTGTTACTTCAATTCCATTGTTTTCTTGTATTTTTTTTTGTTCAACTTATAATTAAAATTCTAAAACTTATGCTCTATTGTATTATGATTCTCAAATATTGAAATTTTACTTTTATACTTTTAATTCCATAATTTATTTGTTAAATTAAAATTTTCACAGCTCGTGTATTTGGCGACTCTATTCAAAGACCGGCTTTTGTTAGTATTCTTATTTTTTTCTTTTAGAGTTGTGGAATAAAATATGCTGTTGAAATTGGGTTCATGAATCGAAAACAAAAGTTCACCACCAGCTAGTCTAGCAGGCCTAATCAACTTTGAAAGTTATTCCGCGGCTTTTGAATATTTTATTGATAATAGTGAAAGTGAAAAATCAATTTCACAGATTTTAATTTGAAAAAGAAAAAAAAAATCTTTCACCGGATTTTGTTTTGTATGAACAGTATTTCTTGCACAATATCTTTCAATAATGTAATTGAAACTTTCGACTTGTTTATAAAATGCAAACAGAGCACTTGGTTAGACGAAAGCATTTATTTAAAGAAATAAAATTTAACTTTTCCTTACTTCGAATTTTGAAGCGTTTTCAGTAAAGTCATCAGATTTTAAAATTTTGAATAAGCTTGTAGATAAACGAATGATTTTTCTTTGGAGAGAAAAAGTTAATGAATAGTTATAAAAAACAATTATTGAAGAATTACAATTAATCATTAATTACTTTCTCTACATGCATAGCAATTCCTTATATGCTTAAATATTCGATTTACAGTATTTTGCTTCAGTGTTATGTGACAGATTTCCCAATTTTTGAACATTTCACATTCAAAATCTGAAAAAATAAAGTAAATACGTATTGATTAAATATTTGTTCCATACGTAATATTTTATGGCAAAAAAGAATAAGACTAACCTCATTTCTCTACTACAAACCGTCATAGAAATATTTCTTCTTTTCAAGATTTTGCAATGCCGCAATTAAAAATATATTCAATCGCCAATTGAAATTGTACTAAAATTACAAACTCTGCGTAATTTTAAATGTAACCAAGTGCAACTAAACCCCATTTAATGCAGTATGTGAAAAAACAATGTTAATTCTGTAATCTATGTGCTGTCTACATCAGCTTACCATAAAGTTTTTGTTTATAAAATTTTATTCCAATGCGTGTGTAATCGTTCTTAAGTTATCGTGATCATACCTCACAAATATAAACACTCACCCATCTATTCAAAAACGATCACAATGTGTTTGCGAGGTCTTAAAATGCACTTTTCCATCACATTAAAGTTGGGAAATCAAAATTTTTGAATAAAAACAAACAAACATTTTCTCTATACAGTAGAGAGATAAAAACTGTTACTAATCAAAATATTCACATGGGTTTTGAGACAATAGTGTTTTTTTCATTTTTGAGAGCTTTGAAGTAAAATATGTTGAAAGTGAATTCATGAATTAAAAAAACATACTTCATCCCTAGCTAATCTAGCAGGCCTAATCAACTTTGAATGTTGTGCCGCGTCTTTTAAATATTTAATTGATAATAGTGAAATTGAAAAATCAATTTCAGAGATTTTATTTTGTAAAAAAACTTACACCGGATTTTGCTTTGTATGAACAGTAGTTCTTGCAAAATTTCTTTCAATAATATATTCGAAATTTCGAAATGCTGTTTATAAAATGCAAACAGAACATTTTACTAGACGAAAACATTTCTTTAAAGAACTAAATTTGAACTTTTCCATACTTCAAATTTTAAAGCTTTTTCACTGAAGTCATCCAGTTTTAATATTTTGAATAAACTATTACACTTGAGACTGATTTTTCTTTGGATAAAAAAAGTTATATGAATTATAGAAGTATTACAAAACAAATATTGAAGAATTGCATAATCATTTATCATTTTTCCCAGATGCGCAGCAATTCCTTATATGCTTAAACATTCGAATTACAATATTTTGCTACAGTGTTATGTGACGGATTTTCCACGTTTTGAACACCTCGCCGAATTGGCCCGTAAAAATTGTCAAAATCTGAAAAAATTGCATTTAAATATATTGATTAAACATTTTGTAAAGTGACCTTTACGGTACCTATTCCCATGCTTTTTGTTCACCAGTGTACTCACTTCAATCTTAAATCTCCTGACTAGAGTTCGATTAATGATCTACAACATTAACAAACACATATTTTTTTCCAGCTAACTTCGCTGAAAACTTAAAATACAATTACATAGGAGGAATATTTAGAAAGTTAGAACTACCATATCTATACCGAGAGTAAACCTTAACATTTTCTTAATCTAAGTAGTTCTAAATTAGAACTACTAATCAAATATTAAACCATATATTTCTATACTCACAATCTTGTAGAGGCAATAACTTAGTTGCGTACTTCCGTTAATGAACAGAGTCATCACCACACCCGAGCACTCTCGTATAAAGACACCAGCCGAAGCTGCACTACGACAATTCACACTTTCATCTTTCTCAGATAACAATACGAATTCTGTACGATCTGTCTAACGTTTGCCTCTTTTATAGTCCTGGTCTATCGTGAGTACGTGATTCTCGAAAACAGAGTTGATGCGTTTCGTACATAAATTAGCATAATCAGAAGTAAAATTAGCATACAATAATGAGTAATAGAATCCCCATAATTTGTTCCATATGTAATTTTTGTTGGTTAAAAGAATAAGACGAAACCCATTTCACTACGACGAACCGCCCACGAAATAATTCATGTTTTCAAGTTTTTTTCAATGTCACTTTTAAAAATATGTTCAGTCGCGAAATGAAAAAGAAAATTGTATTATAATTACAAATTCTGCTTAAATTTAAATTCAACAATATTCCATTAAACCTAAATTAATGCATTAAGCAAAAGAAGTGGCGTTTTAATGCTGTAGGGACAGTCAGGTGCTGCCTGCATTAGAATATCATATTTTTCCTGCACATAAAATTTTATGCTAAATTGTGCAATCGTTAAGTTATTGTTATCGTACATCACAGATATAAACACACGTCCCTCTATTTGAAAATGGTCAAAGTGTGTTCACGGGGTCTTATACTTTTCCGACAAAATTGGGAAATCGAGATTTTGAAAAAAGCAATTCCTCTATACAATGGATGAAGAGATAAAAACGGTTACTAACCAAAATATTGCACATGGGTTTTGAGGCGATATCATCTTTTATATTTCAGAGCTGTGAATTAAAATATGCTGATGTTTATGAATCAGAAAAGAAAAAAAATGGTTCACCACTAGCTAATCTATCACGACTAATCAACTTTGAAAGTTGTGCAGATATTTTAATTTGTAAAAACTTTCAACGGATTTTATTTTATTTGAATAGTAGCTCTTGCAAAACTTATTTTAATACTATATTTTAAATTTTAGACATGCTGGTCATAAAATGAAAACAGAGCACTTGACTAGATGAAAGCATTTCTTTAAAGAAATAAATTTTAACATTTCCTTACTTTGAATTTCAAAGCTTTTTCAATGAAGTTTTAGAATTAGAATAAACCAGTACATAAAAGAATGATTTTACTTTGGCGAGAAGAAGTTAATGAATCGCAGTAGTAATACAAAAAAATCTGATGTGGGCAACACATGACTTTCCTTATATAATGTAATGAATTTACTACTTTTACAGTAAAAAAATAGGTTTTTCTTATAGTAGATACTAATATTATTTCCAAGATATTGAATTTTCGACAATTAGTAGTCATTTTCATTGATTTAGCATCATTTTTATTCATTTGGCGAGATTTTCATTAATTTGGCAACATTTCAAAAAATTCGCCAAGTTGACGACATTTCGCCAAATTTGTCGTCAAAATCTCGCCAAGGGTTATGCACTAAGAAAAAAGTTATTCTTACAGCAGAAAAATGACTATTGGCGTTTAAATACAAAAGTATTATTCAAAGTATATTTTTTCATGAATGGAACGAGCTAGATCCACGAGAATGATGTCACTCAATTTATCGCATGGTATTACATATGAAAAGTGAACATGTTTCTCAATAGGAATTTTTTTTTATGTGACTTTTTCATAATTTTTTGAAAAATGTACAATATCTCGAGAACGGTTCATGTTAGCGTTCTAAAATTTGTGCCAATCGTTTTCTAATGAAAAATTACATAAGAAATGTCTATTTGCGTAAATTTATTAGCGGTTTTGATTTTTTGACGGTTTTTTTCAAAATTTCATTCGAAAATTTAGGGGGGTTCTGAACATTCGATTACGTATAAAAACAATAGGCTTCCAGTGTTTACGGATTGTGATTTTTGTACCAAATTTGGTTCAAATCGGTCCATTCGTTCGTCAGTTATCGTCTCCACAGACTCACTGACACACACACACATACTTTCACACACACACACACACACACACACACACACACACACACACATACACACACACACACACACACACATACACACACACAGACATCACTTTAAAAATGTTTGTTACTTTCCTTATATACATAATGTATAAGGAAAGTATTGTGAAGGGGTCGAAAATTCGAATTCGAGTTTTCGACGGGAGAGCACGTTTCAAGCATCCCTGATCACGAATCAAACATTTTTGAAGTGATGTCTGTGTGTGTGTATGTGTGTGTGTGTGTGTGTGTGTGTGTGTGTGTGTGTGTGTGTGTGTGTGAAAGTATGTGTGTGTGTCAGTGGGCCTGTGGAGACGATAACTGACGAACGAATGGACCGATTCGAACCAAATTTGGTACAAAAATCACAATCCGTAAACACTGGAAGCCTATTGTTTTTATACGTGATCGAATGTTCACAACCCCCCTAAATTATCGAATGAAATTTTAAAAAAATCGTTAAAAAATCAAAATCGCTAATAAAGTTACGCTAATAGACATTTCTTATGTAATTTTTCATTAGAAAACGATTGGCATAAATTTTAGAACGCTAACATGAAACGTTCTCGAGATATTGTACATTTTTCAAAAAAATTATGAAAAAGTCACATAAAAAAAAAAAATTCTATTGAGAAACATGTTCACTTTTCATATGTAATACCATGCGATAAGTTGAGTGACATCATTCTCGTGGATCTAGCTCGTTCCATTCATGAAAAAATATACTTTGAATAATACTTTTGTATTAGAACGCCAATAGTCATTTATCTGCTGTAAGAATAACTTTTTTCTTAGTCCATAACTCTTGGCGAGATTTTGGCGACGAAGTTGGCGACTTTTTGAAATGTTGCCAAATTAATGAAAATCTCGCCAAATGGATAAAAATGATGCTAAATCAATGAAATGACGACTAATTGTCGAAAATTCAATATCTTGGAAAGAATATTTGTATCTACTATAAGAAAATCCTATTACTTTCCTTATATACATAATGTATAAGGAAAGTATTGTGACGGGGTCGAAAATTCGAAATCGAGTTTTCGACGGGAGAGCACGTTTCAAGCATCCCTGATCACGAATCAAACATTTTTGAAGTGATGTCTGTGTGTGTGTGTGTGTGAAAGTATGTGTGAAAGTATGTGTGTGTGTGTGTGTGTGAGAGAGAGTCTGTGAAGACGATAACTGACAAACGAATGGACCGATTCGATCCAAATTTGGTACAAAAATCACAATCCGTAAACACTGGAAGCCTATTGTTTTTATACACAATCGAATGTTAAGAACACCCCTAAATTTTCAAATGAAATTTGGAAAAAATAGTCAAAAAATCAAAACCACTAATAAAGTTACGCATATAGACATTTCTTATGTAATTTTTCATTAGAAAACGATTGACATAAATTTTAGAACGCTAACATGAACCGTTCTCGAGATATTGTACATTTTTCAAAAAAATTATCATAAAGTCATATAAAATAAAAAAAAATATTTCCTCTTGAGAGACTCACTTTTCAGTAATACCATGCGATATATTGGATGACATCATTCTCGTGGATCTAGCTCGTTCCATTCATGAAAAAAGATACTTTGAGTAATACTTTTGTATTTGAACGCCAATATTCATTTATCTGCTGTAAGAATAACTTATTTCTTTGTCCATTATGCTTGGCGAGATATTGGCGACGAATTTTGGCGGAATGTCGCCAATTTGGCGACTTTTTGAAATGTTGACAAATTAACGAAAATCCCGCCAAATGGATAAAAATGACGCTAAATCAATGAAATGACGACTAATTGTCGAAAATTCAATATCTTGGAAAGAATATTAGTATCTACTATAAGAAAAACCTATTTATTTTACTGTAAAAGTGGTAAATTCATTACGTTATATAAGGAAAGTCATGTGTTGCCCACATCAGATTTTTTTTATGTTAAAATTCGTGATCAGGGATGCTTGAAACGTGCTCTCCCGTCGAAAATCGAATTCGAATTTTCGACCCCGTCACAATACTTTCCTTATACATTATGTATGTAAGGAAAGTAACAGATATTGAAGAATTCAAATAATTATATATTACTTTCCTCCTGAATCCATAGTAATTTCCACTATGCTTAAAAATTACAGTTTTTACTTTCCTTATATACATAATGTATAAGGAATGTATTGTGACAGGGTCAAAAATTCGAAATCGAGTTTTCGACGGAAGAGCACGTTTCAAGCATCCCTGATAACGAATCAAACATTTTTGAGGCGATGTCTGTGTGTGTGTGTTAGTGTGTGAGTGAAAGTGTGTGTGTGTGTTTGTGTGTCAGTGAGTCTGTGGAGACCATATCTCACGAACCAATAGAGCGATTAGAATGAAATTTGGTACAAAAATCACAATCCATGAATACGGGAAGCCTGTTGTTTTAAATGTAATCGAATGTTCAGAACACCACTAAATTGTGTGAAATTTTGAAAAAATCATCAAAAAATCAAAACCTGTAATAAAGCTACGCAAATAGACATTTCTAATGTAATTTTTCCTTAGGAAACGATTGACATAAACTTTAGAACGCTAGCATGAACCGTTCTCAAGATATTGCACATTTTCATAAAACAATTATCAAAAAATCTCATAAATTAAAAAAAAAATATATGAACTGTTGAGAAACATGTTCTCTTTTCCTATGTAATATCATGCAATAAACTGGGTGACATCATACTCGTGGATCTAGCTCTTTCCATTCATGAGAAAAGATACTTTGAGTAATACTTTTGTATTTGAACGCCAATAGTTATCTGCTATAAGAATAACTTATTTTCCGACCATAACGTTTAGAGAGATTTTGGCGCCGAATTTGGCGGAATGTCGTCAACTTGGCGACTTTTTTAAATGTTGCCAAATTAAAAAAAATCTCGCCAAATGGATAACAAGAAAGATCAATCATGCTTAAAGCATTGATTATGAAACACTTTCCAACTTCATTGCAATTTTATTTAAACATGTCTAAAATGCAATACATTCCTCGGTAATATTTTAAAACTTATCACAATACTACATTAATTTATTATATTTGAAACCTTAAACCTTCATCGAGAAAAATTAACTTCATTTAAATGACGGCATTTAAGTATAAATTGCCTGGTTTAAACATCTCTTAAATGTTATACATTCCTCGGTAATAATTTTAGAATTATCATAATACTACGATAATTTATTATATTTGAAAACTTCATCGAAAACAACTGAAATCCATTCAAATGACGTCATAAAAAAATAACACGCCTGGCTCTCTCTATAAAAGCAACATTTCATTCATAAATAATTCCCCCATTCATGTCATTCATCACAATACTATAATAATTTATTTTATTTAAAAATTAAGACCATTGAGCTGGAAGTAAGTAAACTCTAAGCGTAAAACTTCATCGAAAAATATCGTCCTTCTCTTTCTAAAATCAATGAATTCATATCAGCTAAGCAGACTCCATGGACTAAATGATTTTGTGTTAAAGAATTACAGCGATTCTAATACAACTCATTCTACATATTTTGCTGTTTACATTTTACATAGGTGAAAAATAGGTTTAATAGTAGAAATAATCAAATTTGGAAGAGCATTTAAACTGAAATATATTGTCATTGCGTTGTTTCAGTATGTAGATGCACAGAATTTAGGCAAAAATAAAGTAATTTTAGGACGGATACAACACTCAATATGAATTAAAAAGAACTTTAAAAATCACGATTTTGACACAAGATGGATGCCATATATCATTTTGAAGTGGGTCATGTGATCATTTCATATCATGGACACGTGATCGCTTCATATAAGAGGTGTTATTATTATTTTAATTTTTATTTAAAAAACAACTGAATATATTTCGCTGAATTTTTTTTTATATATTTTATGGAACAATTTGAATATTGCCTAAAATTTTCGAAGCAATTTGTGAATTTTAAATCCGCTTAAAAAATGCTTGAAAAATTAGGTCCCATAGGGCTCAATGTATTCCATTTTTTCAACCCGGGATCAATCCAAACCTAATTGGGTGATATAATTCATTTATATTCCCATAGGTCCTATAGACCGTCTGAACAACATACTAAAATTTCATTTTGATTAAGCCATTTTTACGGCAGTTATCGTGCTAACGGACAGACAAACAGACAGACAGACAGACAGACAGACAGACAGAATGAACAAAGTCATAAACACTTTTCAACTTTGTTGTAAAGTGTTAAAAATGGCACTAAATCAATGAAAATGACGACTAATTGACGAAAATTCAATTTCTTGGAAAGAATATAAATAGCTACTATAAAAAAAATCTATTTTTTATTGTAAAAATAGTAAATTCATTGCGTTATATAAGGAAAGTCAGTTGTTGCCCAGATCCGATTTTTTGTTTTAGTGTTTTGTGACAGATTTCCCACGTTTTGAACATATCAGCATGCAAAGATAAGGATACCACTCGACTAGCTCTAGAGACATCAACAACTTATTGAAGCATAAAGATGCCATGAATAGGCATGCTCGTAACATTTTCTTGGCAACCAAATAGTAATTGTAGAAATTGCAATCCTCGTCATTCTACATATTGTATACTGCAGAAAATAGTGCAAACAACTTCGATAATATTAGCCTAAACCTTAAATATAAAATAATTTGTGAAATTCATTAATTTCAATAAAGAGCTATTTTACCTCTCCTGGTGAACTTCCATATTACTTTTATTATATTTATTTAACCTACTATACATGGTAATGTATAGGGAAAGTATTGGAATTGTATCGAAAATCAAAATCTGGTTATTGTTGGATCTACACGCTTCAGGCATTTTAGAACAAGAATAAACTGCCGTCCGTGCCTATGCAATCCATGTACATACTCTAACTGCAAACATTTTAAGGAAATTTCACAAAATTTGGTAGGTGAGTCACTTGTTGGATACCCTGGTGCTGATTAGATTTTGATACGATTCGAAAGAATACAACCTGCCTTTTTTCAGTCAAAATCTGTAAAAAACTAAATGTATTTAAATGTATTGATTAAATACTTGTCCTATACATACTTTTTGAAGTCAAAAAGAATAACATGGATCTAATTTCTCTACAACGAGATATTTTATTTTCTAAAGTTCTTGAAAAGCCGCATTAAAAAATATGTCTAGTCGGCATATGAAAAGTAAAATTGTATTAAAATTACAAGTTTGGTGTAATGCTAAATGTAACCAAGTGTAATTAAACAACATTAATTTAATGCATTAAATAAGAGGAAATGAACTCGATTTCTGTAGTGAACGCCATGTGCTGAATACGTATGATTTTTACTTTCCTTATATACATAGTATAATGTATAAAGGAAGTATTGTGAAGATGTTGAAAATTCGAATTGGAGTTTTCGGCGGGAGAGCACTTTTCAAGCATTCCTGATCACGAATCGAACATTTTTGGTGGGATGTCTCTCTCTCTCTGTGTGTGTGTATGTGTGAAAGTATGCGTGTGTGTCAGTGAGCCTGTGGTGACGATATCTCACGAAAGAATGGATCGATTCGAATGAAATTTGGTACAGAAATTACAATCCATAAATAATGGAAGCATATTGTTTTTAAACACAATCGAATGTTCAGAACCCCCCCCCCCCCTAAATTTTTGAATGCAATTTTGAAAAAATCATCAAAAAGTCAAAACATTTAAAAAAGTTACGCAAATAGACATTTCTTATGTAATGTTTCCTTAGAAAACGATTGGCATAACCTTTAAAACGCTAGCATGAACCGTTCTCGAGATATTGCACAGTTTTCAAACAAATTTATCAAAAAGTGCCATAAATTAAAAAAAAATATTAACTGTTGAGAATCATGTTCACTTTTTATGTGTAATATCATACGATAAATTTGGTAACATCATTCTCGTGGATCTAGTTCGTTCCCTTCATGGGAAAATGTACTTTAAATAATATTTTTGTACTTGAACGCCAATAGTCATTTATCTTCTATAATAATAACTTATTTCTCCGCCCATGATGCTTGGCGAGATTTTGGGGCCAAATTTGGCGGAATGTCGCCAATTTGGCGACATTTTTAAATGTTGCCAAATTAACAAAAATCTCGCTAAATGGAGAAAAATGAAGCTAAATCAATGAAAATAGCGACTGATTGACGAAATTTAAGTATCTTAGAAAGAATATAAGTATCTACTATAAGAATAACCCATTTTTACTTTCCTTATATACATAATGTATAAGGAAAGTATTGTGACGGGGTCGAAAATTCGAATTCGAGTTTTCGACGGGAGAGCACGTTTCAAGCATCCCTGATCACGAATCAAACATTTTTGAAGTGATGTCTGTGTGTGTGTATGTGTGTGTGTGTGTGTGTGTGTGTGAAAGTATGTGTGTGTGTCAGTGAGTCTGTGGAGACGATAACTGACGAACGAATGGACCGATTCGAACCAAATTTGGTACAAAAATCACAATCCGTAAACACTGGAAGCCTATTGTTTTTATATGGAATCGAATGTCCAGAACCCCCCTAAATTTTCGAATGAAATTTTGAAAAAATCGTCAAAAAATCAAATCCGCTAATAAAGTTACGCAAATAGATATTTCTTATGTAATTTTTCATTAGAAAACGATTGGCATAAATTTTAGAACGCTAACACGGACCGTTCTCGAGATATTGTACATTTTTCAAAAAAATTATGAAAAAGTCACATAAAAAAAAAAAAAATATTTCCTCTTGAGAGACTCTTGAGAGAAACATGTTCACTTTTCATATGTAATACTATGCGATAAATTGAATGACATCATTCTCATGGATCTAGCTCGTTCCATTCATGAAAAAATATTCTTTGAAAAATACTTTTTATTTTTGAACGCCAATAGTCATTTATCTGCTGTAAGAATAACTTTTTTTCTTAGTGCATAACGCTTGGCGAGATTTTGGCGACGAATTTGGCGGAATGTCGCCAACTTGGCGACTTTTTTGAAATGTTGCCAAATTAATGAAAATCTCGCCAAATGGATAAAAATGATGCTAAATCAATGAAAATGACGACTAATTGTAGAAAATTCAATATCTTGGAAAGAATATTAGTATCTACTATAAGAAAAACCTATTTTTTTACTGTAAAAGTAGTAAATTCATTATATTATATAAGGAAAGTCATGTGTTGCCCACATCAGATTTTTTTTACTGTAAGAGTTGTAAATCCATTGCATTATATAAGGAAAGTCATGTGCTGCCTACATCAGATTTTTCTTTTTGTAGAAACAAAAATTTCCCTGTCATCTTTACCAAACTTCTAAGTCTGGATGCTCTACGTTCAGGTATTTTCCTTTTTAGATACGTTTAAAATTCTATATTATTAAAGGCATATCGCGTATTTGTGTATGTATGTATGTATGTAAACGGCTTTTTGAAGCCTATATTTTGTCTAGACGCTAGCGGTTTTTTATACGTAGCAGCTACTAAACCGGAGATGGAGCCGGAACTTTTGAAAAATCAAAATATTTATATCTTTAAAAATGTTTATAAAAACTCCCCTCTTCTTCATGGTAAAAAAAAATAAGTGCTAGAACCAACCTCTTTTTTATTAATGAAGGATAGAAGAATTTGCAGAACCCTTAGAAGCCAAATTTTATCGACAGTTTTTTTATACAAATGAAAAACTATACAAACGAAATCGTTTTTAACACTTTACAACAAAGTTGAAAAGTGTTTATGACTTTGTTCATTCTGTCTGTCTGTCTGTCTGTCTGTCTGTCTGTCTGTCTGTCTGTCCGTTAGCACGATAACTGCCGTAAAAATGAGTTTATCAAAATGAAATTTTAGTATGTTGTTCAGACGGTCTGTAGGACCTATGGGAATATAAATAAATAATATCACCCAATTAGTTTTTTATTGAACCCGGGTTGAAAAAATGAAATACATTGAACCCTATGGGACCTAATTTTTCAAACATTTTTTAAGTAAATTTAAAATTCACGAATTGCTTCGAAATTTTTAGCAAATATTCACATTATCCCATAGAATATATAAAAAAAAATTCAGTAAAATATGTTAAGTAGTTTTTTAATTAAAAAAATTATTTAATATAGGGAAAAAAACAAATGCAATTAAATTCTGACTTTGGAATATCTTCCAGAAAGAAAAGAGAGAGATATTATATAATAAATATCTCTCCATTGTTTAAACATTTTGCATATGGGAGTGGCTTCATATTTTAAAATAAATTTGGTAGATAACAATTTTTCATTTTTTTAAAATTTTATATAACTCTTCATGATAAATTTAATTGATGGCATTTTAAATGCACTTTCCTACGTCCTAGAGAGTTAAAATTTGGTACACAGCTTAAATTTGTTGAACATTTTATTCGACAAAAATTTGATGGATCTTTAAATATAGATCATACATTTTTTTCGAAATGGCCTGAAAATAATCCCCGTTCACTTCTATAAATCATTGTTGTAATATTGTTAAAAATTCTGATGTGGACAGCACATGTCTTTCCCTGCAGACTCATATTCGTTCTCTTTATTTATTCAATGATAATTTGAGTTTATCTGCACAACATAAGTATTTTAAATGACATTGAATTTACACGTTAAACTTAAATTTGGTTCTCATTTGATAGCTGGACTTATTGTCAAAATTGGCGTAGCGAAAACGCGAAAAAACTAGAATATCTCAAGAACGGCTAGTCCTAGAGTAATGGGGTTAGTCTTATTCTTTTTGTTGTCAAAAATCACATATAAAATAGGAATTTAATTGATATAATTGAGCACACGTAGTCTTTTATTTTTATATATAACGATTTTTGCTGGCCATTTCGCAAAAATAGCCCGTTCCTTTTTCCCGAATCGTAGTAGAATAACCTACAAATGATTTATATACAAAATTTTGTTAAATTTGGTATATAAATCACTTGTAGGTTATTGAAATATTATACACCAAATTTTGTTAAATTTGGTTCATTAGTTTTTAGCTAGAGTGGATAAAGGCAATTTCTGCGGCCATTTCGCAAAGAAGTCTTTTATTACGAATCGTACTATAATCTAATGAACATCAGGATTTCCCACAAAAAACATACCTACCAAATTGTATGAAATTCGGTCCATTAGTTTTTCAATTAGAGTGGATGTAATATCCACACAGACACACAGAAACATACACAGATACACCCTTACACACACAGACGTCTTCCTAAAACTAGTTTTTTCGTGTTCTAGAAGTCCCAAAACGTGTAGATCCTTTGAAAATTCGAGTTCCGATCTTCGGCACGATCCCAATACTTTGAGTACATACACATACACATATATATTATCTGTGTATCTAAATTCCGTGCCTATGCAATTACAATAGTTGTGATTTTAAATGATCCCTAAACTTTTATTATTTCTTCAAGGAAGCCTAATTTTAGCATATGCAGAATGCAAATATCTCAAGCGATTGTAAGATGAATTACATAAGAATTGCTGAATTTTTTTCACACAAAATTATTTAGCTCTGGAGTCTGGAATACAAGTTATATGAATGAAATATTCATTGATTTTGCATAAAGAATCAGATGATTTATATTTCGATACAGTTTTAAATATTTAAGTATAATAAATTACTGTAGTACTGTGATAATGTAAAAGATATTACCACTGAATGAATCACATTTTAGAAATTTTTAAATGAAATTACATTTCAGTTGGAAAGTGTTTCATAATCAATGCTTATGCATGATTGATCTTTCTTGTTATTTTTTAAATCGTAAAAAACACGATGAAACTAATTCAGAATAAGGACGCCATTTCCGTATTCATTCATATTTACGCTTCTAACACCGTGAAGGTCGGATTTAGAAGTTTCAGATGGGTGTCTCCTTCTGAACTACGGATTAAAATGTTAAAATCTAAAATCGCGAGTTTTACAGATGGAAATTTGTTTTTTAAATATAATTTTGCATGGTTATTAAAGCATCCTGTGAAAAAATCACGGTGTTTTGGTCAAAACTTTGGTTTTAACGGCTATTTGACGTCTTTTCCAAAATTGAAATTAAACTAAAGTAGTTTTGCAGATACGGTCTTCAACATTAGTTGTCATGAAGTTTGAATATTTAACTCTAGAAAACTTTCACTTTTTTTGTCTGTGATACCAGAATAAGCGCAGGAATAGATTTCACACCAGAGTTAGATGAGGCAGCTTTATGTTTTTTATTTATGGTTTTCTGCAATAGCAAACCATGCGTCAGACGTAAAGACTCCAGTATTATTGCTCCTTGACCCGAGAGGTCAGCTAGACCATAAAATTTGAGATGCTGAGGTGAAGCCATGTGAGTGGCTAAAGATGCTACCAAAGGTAAGATGTCTGGGCGCATTGCCCAAGGTCGGCCATTCAGAACCAAAGAGGCGTGTCAGATCTCAGGCGAAAAGAGGTGTTGTTGTTGTTGAAACCCAGACCGTCCGACCTACCAGAAAGGTGTAAGGTAACTGTTTGGACGGTTGGGAAGTGCCACCCTATTTAGACTGGAACCCAGTGGGGGAGGCATCCACAGGGACTGTACCCTCCTTCCCCTACCACCAACCTCTCGGAAGGACTTTCGGACCCACATGTTTAACGTGATCGTACTCCGCATGAACACGGCGGCAGTTTTGGCAGTGGCTGGAATCGAACCCGGGTCTACCGAGTGCAACTCCAGAGCGCTAACCAATTGGCTACCGCGCCCCACGAAAAGAGGCGAAAAGAGGTGTGTCAGACCTCAGGCGAAAAGAGGTGTCAGCATACAGAAAGTTCTAGAGATTGAGATACTAGAATACAATGAGAAAGCAGTGAGGAGTGGATTAAGAGCTGCAGAGCGAAAGAGCCACGGAGCCACAGTTCCAGCAAGAGAGCGGAATGCCATGGTGATTCCGAGATATTCCACATAAATTCTCTGAAATACACTTCGACGAGTGCATTTTACGTTTATTTCTTTTAATTTTACGTTATGTCTCTTTTAAACACATATAACATAGCAATTCTCCAAATCAAATTTTCTATTCAATTTTGAAAGGTTTCTCCAGAGTCTTTAAGACATAAACATTATTTCTGAGAAAACAAAACTATTTCAGATAAAAGTAAAATATCACTGTGAAGGAAGACTTTGACACGCCTACCCAGGCCTATACAGTAATTAGATGATAGAAGTTGGGATGACATTTTTTCTTTCATTTTTATGCCCAATGAAATATCACCAGATGAGGTAGACATTTCGAGATGCTGAAGACCCAGACCGTCCGACTCATCCGAGGACGTGAGTAACTATTTGGCCGACCGACATTTCAAGATGTGAACCTCCTCAACAAAATGCCTCCACTTGATTGTTTAGTGCTCGATGGAGCAAAAATATGTCTACAACTCCCTACGTTTTCTATACTGAAAATAAAATAAGTTTATTTCGAATAAAAAATAATTGAAATAAGTTACTTGGTCGTGAATTACTTGGATAGACGCAGTCTAACTTGTCTCCCCTAACGCTTCCGCCACTTGTCACAGATCCACTTTTTAAAACATTCGCTAGAGATCAGTATCGCCATGGTTTTGAATAAATTACTTTCAGTATTAGACAGAATAATGGTGCAGAAAATCTTACATAACCAAAGGAGTGGAGTTCAAATATTTTGAATCCGTTGCGGCAGATGAATTCGTGTGCATGTTTATCGGCATTCAAACCATTGATTTATGTGCCAGAAGTCTGGAAGTCAAATGGAATAAATTTTGAAAATGTCTGTTTACATTCTCGGCCGAGCTGTCATGTGTAATTTTCATCTCACAAAGAGAGAATGCACTACAGAATTTGAATTTATTACGGAATTGAAGTATGTATTGTAGAAAATTTTCTCTTGCATTCAGTGTAATGCTTTTCATAACGACCAGGTACTTGATATTCATCATTTGTCAACATAAGCGGCCGAATAATAAATTATTTTACCGGGAAACACTTGGGCCAGATGCACCAAATGGGGAAAATCTCGTTCAGCTGGCATACATCGGGGGAGTGAGGGAGAGGACAAGGTGAAGATTGTTGGCCCCTCGGAGACATTTTATGTTAACTTAGTTGCTATTTATGTGAAAGCATTTATATATATTTATATAGGGAAAATAGAAAACTTGCCCACCCCCCTGAAGTTTCATTCGCCCCAGGGTCAAAATAACCTGAAAGAAAGACATCCCCTTTAAAACCTTCTGGTCTTGCAATTCTTGAAATTACTACGAACATTCATGCGTACTCGGAAGTCTACCATATCGTATATGAGACACGGGCCCGAATCTATAGTACCAAATGTCAGTTGATCGCTCAAACAAACATATGATTCAGTATAATGTTCACACATGAAAAAAAAATCATTACACTTTTCTGTGCCAGTGAGCGTTATCTAAATAACTATTGCATGCTATAATATTTTGCAAAAATATCTGAAGTATTAGTCTCCACTAGACTTTCTCAGAAATTCATTTTCTATATTTTGTATGTCTATCTGCTACTCCCAGGGGGGAGCCTCCCTTTTCATGGCAAATGCACCCAGACTCTGTAGCTATGGCCCCACCTCATTGTCATATTTATATGGTGATACTGGGGTGTGTGTGTGTGTTGATGAATTAATTTGGTTATCAGAACGTTGGGTTCTATGTCCGTGTTTCTCTTATCGCTGCAAGTGGTAGATTCTGTCTACCACTTGCTGTCAGTGGCTGATTTTGTATTCTGGACCCAAATCTGCCGGCGACTGGAGTCTGCTTGTCAGGTAATTTTCGGACTTCATTCAGTGAATGATTCTGTTGACTGTGTTCCCGTGGTTGATATATCGATGAAATGGAGATTTGAACCCGAGGGCGTTAGAATAAGCCACATAGAATTATTAACGGAGCTCCAAAATCAACCCCATTTCTCCAATGGGAATTCAATCGTATATTGAACCTCTGGGTTTTGGACGGGAGAAGAAGACTATCGTACTAGCGGAAAAAAATTGGCTATGACTTCCCGTGAGACATTGGAAACCTATATTTCGGCTAGTAAGATATTATTTACACAGGTATTGCTCCTAGCAGTAGCAGAAGAACTACAAGATAAGTATAATTTAGGTAGGTTTGTTCCAGAAAATTTCAGTCATAAAGATCCGACAACCCTCTTCTTGAAAACTCCCTAAATCAATTTAGCTGTATGACTAAATGTTAAGAAATATTAGACAATTGCTGAAAACATAAACACTTTTTAATTGGAAAAATAGAAATGAACTATCGTGGAACATAGTGGATCCATATCTGCACGGATGAATCAGCAAATTTAAAAAGGAACTTAGTAGGTACTGGATGCACCTGCAATGACAATTGGAAGGAAAAGATTCTTTTGAAAAAATAGGTACAAATTCTGATACTGAAATAACAGCCATACAACAAGCTGCAAAAATTTAATTACAGTAATATCGGAAAAAAAACCAAGGAGTTGTCTCCATTAACTCCCAAACTACAATATTAGCTTTGGTTTATACTGGTACTAGTAATATTTGTAGAGTTAATTATATTGAACTCTTGTAAATAACTTCATGGAAGCAGATTGGAATATTGCGATTGGAATTATACAAATGGATTCGTAGCCAATGCAGGAATCTCTAAAAAACAACATGCCTAACAATTGGCGATAGAGAGCTCAATCTGGGGCATAAAACATGCCCCCAAAATGAGAAATTAGTAACTTACCAGCACTAAAGCGGAATTATGAAATAAAATTAATATAATTCTAAAGACGAACATAAAAGAGTAAAAGAGCTGCTGGAATAACTTGGAAGCAAGTACAAATCTCAAGAAGATATTTGCAGCTAATTTTAGATTAGTAAAAAGCCATAACTATTTGAAGACGCATCTATGTAAAAATGAAATCAAGGACAATCCATACTGCTCGCTCTGTGACTCCATTAAAATTGTGAAGGCCCTCCATCTGAAATAAAATAGAGAAATTATCTGCTGTTGCTAAGACAATCTTTACCACACACGAAGATTGCAGTCGTTTTTTAATTGAACAGCAGGAAGAGAAATGGATAATTTCCATTTTCTGGCATAAGATAAAGAAAGTAGATTTGAAGATGATTTTAGTCTTGTTTTTTATTTTTCAAATCTAGGAAAGTAATATAGTCTGTAAAATTTGTGAATTAAAAATTGCCGACATAAAATCATAGGTTTTTTGTTTAAAATTGTAACTTGCCATTTTTGTTTAGATTTTAGTGATCGACTCCATCTATATCTCCGGATGAAATTGTGTTAGCATCGATCCAACAGAATTCATTTTTCAAATTTATATATCCACCTAGCCATTTAATACTCTTACTATTAATCCAGTAGAACTATTTTAATTTTTTCCATACTTGAAAATGATCCTGCATCTTGTATCCTGCATCCTGAAATTGTGTCAGCAACGATCCAACAGAATTTATTTTTCAAATTTATATATCCACCTAGCCATGTAATACTCTTAATATTAATCCAGTAGAACTATTTTAATTTTTTCCATACTTGAAAATGATCCTGCATCTTGTATCCTGCATCCTGAAATTGTGTCAGCAACGATCCAACAGAATTCATTTTTCAAATTTATATATCCACCTAGCCATGTAATACCTAATATTAATCCAGTAGAACTATTTTAATTTTTTCCATACTTGAAAATGATCCTGCATCTTGTATCCTGCATCCTGAAATTGTGTCAGCAACGATCCAACATAATTTATTTTTCAACTTTTTATATCCACCTAGCCATGTAATACTCTTAATATTAATCCAGTAGAACTATTTTAATTTTTTCCATACTTGAAAATGATCCTGCATCTTGTATCCTGCATCCTGAAATTGTGTCAGCAACGATCCAACAGAATTTATTTTTCAAATTTATATATCCACCTAGCCATGTAATACTCTTAATATTAATCCAGTAGACCTATTTTAATTTCTTCCATACTTGAAAATGATCCTGCATCTTGTATCCTGCATCCTGAAATTGTGTCAGCAACGATCCAACAGAATTTATTTTTCAAATTTATATATCCACCTAGCCATGTAATACTCTTAATATTAATCCAGTAGAACAATTTTAATTTTTTCCATACTTGAAAATGATCCTGCATCTTGTGTCTGTGTGCAAACTACGTTTAGTGTTACCGATATACATATACAAATAATCCACAATTTTTGTACATAAAATCCAATTATTTTGAGTATTATTTATATTAAGAGCATATGAGCATTTTTTATTAAGAGAGTATCTGACATCTACCTTCGACCATGCTGTAATAATGTAGGTTAAGAAATACTTTTTACTTGAATCAAATTTAATACAAATTTTAACGTTATGCATTTTAAGCAATGTTTACTTACAAATGAGTTGTTGTTTGTATATTTTACTGCCTTTTGAAAAAGATAAATTTTACGCATTTTGATTTTAATGTTTATTTGGAGTTCATAAACTCTTAATATGGCTCATTTGTGCTAACATTTTCTTCCGATATAGTGGTTACTATGTTTATATTCTGTGCACTAAAATATGTAATTCGTGTTTATTCTACCACATGAAATTATAAATCAAAATGTATTCAGCTTCAGAATAAATTCAAAAACAAAATTTTATAGACATTTCATATATATATATATATATATATATATATATATATATATATATATATATATATATATATATATATATATATATATATAAGTAGTATAAAAATAATTTTAGAATTGAAGATAGAAGGAAGGCTTAGCGAGAAGCTTACTTAATGGCGGTAAGGGGTTGTGACCTTACACCCCCGTTGTCAACATGCATGTCATAATTGCCGCGGCATGGCACCCCTGGACGCCAGCCCTGGCTGAAGCCAACCCCCGGAGTGACAATAACAATTATCACAAGACCGTTAAATAAGAAAAGTCCAATGATAATATGAAGACCTTCACTGGATGAGCAACTAGTCCTTTAGACCACAATGACCTGTATATAACTTCGTGTTATCGTTCTGCGGTCCTGTTATGCATAGTATGCGAACCTTCATATGCCAAATGATATAAAATAGATTTTAACTTTGAACAATAAGCATTATTGTTACTGTATAAATTATCAATATAATGTAGCATAAAAGGAATGGGGTATTGCTGTAGATATGCTTGCTGTAGAAATGTCCGATCAAAATCAATACGGATGTCTTCATTGTAGATACTTCTCTGAATTCTAGCCAATTCCCCCAAGAATACATTTCTAAATATATTCAAGTGAATATTGGAATTCCAATTGATCAGACCGTTTATAGGTATATTAAAACTTTTTCTTTTATCATATATAGTAAAACTTACAGGTATTGTACTGAAATCTATACTTAAATCTAAAAATTCCACTACATTTTTAAGTGCAGCAGGATTTTCTTTCAAAATTAAGTTTGGTGGGTAGAAATCAAAATTCATACTATAATCTTCATTTTCATATCCGACCATCAAATCATCCACAAAACGTAGGTATATGATTTCATTATTAAGATGTGATTGGCTTTCATAAAAATTGAGATACAGATCAGCAAGTATATATATATATATATATATATATATATATATATATATATATATATATATATATATATATATATATATATATATATATATATATATATTATATATGTATATATGTATATATATATATATATATATATTATATATGTATATATGTATATATATATATATGTGTATATATGTATATATATATTATACATATAATATTATATATATATATATATATAATATTATATATATATATATATATATATATATATATATATATGTATATTATATATATAATATTATATATATATACATATATATACATATATATATATATACTACATAAGAAATAGAAAATTGAAGAATGACAATGTATCAAAATTTCGCCGGGGGGGATTGTGACCCCCACTTCCCGGTTTAGCCAGCTTCATGTCATGACGACACTCCCGGAAGCGGATACAATGTCGCAAACCTAGTACATATACTAAAACTAAAAATGTATAAAAGTTGAAAGACCAATACTGACTTTACACCTAAACATAAACAACGAGATTTACTACATCCAAACAGAAACACAAAATACATTGTAAATATCAAGTATCTAACACCAATATATCAAGATAAACAAGCCCCGCATACACTTCACCACACTAACCCCCAAAAAGTAATAGACTCTTACTTTGTACAAATTGAACTCCATCATACAGTTAAACAATGACATCCGCAATGCTGCGTATCTTCAGATCAGACTGAAAGTGTACTCCTATTTAAATATAAGTCGTAACTTTCAGTTACGGTTATGCTGAAAAATTTACATAAAATGTCACTAAGAAAACGTAGAGGGTAACCCTTTGCAATTGCTTCATTTAGATAGCCCAGATCACTTACATATATATATATATATATGTATATATATGTATATATATTATATATATAATATTATATATATATATATATATTATATATATATATTATATATATAATATTATATATATAATATTATATATATATATATATATATATATATATATATATATATATATATATAATAGGAACTTCGAGAAATATATGTGAGTGTTTATATAAATTTTTAATTCATTCTGTCTAGACACCTTAGAATTCTTTATCACACAGAATTCCTTAGCAAATATTTACTTAAGCAATCTAAACTAATTTCATTCGGACATCTGAACAAATATTATCTGAGGAGTTAGAATTATTAATAAATATTCAATTACTATATATGATATATTAAAGATAAGAAAACATTTTATGCACTCAGCAATTCACTTTAAGAACTTGATGTGTTTGCCAAGTTATTATGTTCATTGAAATTCATTATTCAGTAATATATTTTCTATTTTCTATGTGATTGATAAAAGATGTACAACTGCCTTTGCTGGAATTCATATTCTCATTTTAAGTAAATAACTGTCGAAATTACACATACTGTAGTATGGATTCTAACTATGAAAGAAAGACTTAATGCCTAAATTGCTCAATGAAGAGGTCTGAAGTTTCGTTGCGATCTGGAGTCTAATGAAGAATTAAGGATCCACTTCAACTATAAACGAGTAAAGCGACGTTTCAGTGGCTAAATAGGCAGAGTCGACTGGCCAAGTGGTGATTAGTGGGGTGAATTCCGTTTGTAAGAAGAGTCTTCTACAACCCTTTACTTTTAGAAATCGTCCTCTTGTTACAGATACCAACACCCATAAGTCGATTTTTTGTGCTTTTTAACATGGAATAGTTCATAACCGAAGTGATAGATAAAGGAGAACGAGAAAGAACCGAAATGCCAGCGCATTGTCGATAAGTTCTAAGTGAAAATGCCGTTATTATTCTACGGGTATCCTCAAAATCTGGACCACGTTCTTAACTTTGGGACTATTGCTTAAAAGCAAGTTCTGTGACTATAAGCTATTCTTTTAACCTTTTAACTACAGCGGTACAACAGTTGTACCACTGAAAATATCTTCTCCTAGAGCGGCGCTGGTTCAACTGCTGTACCAATCTTTTTTATTCTCATTTTTCTGAGAAAGGAGGAGGACGCATATTGAACCTGCCTGCAGCCCTTCCTCCAAGTGTCTCCTGACAGAAGAGTAAACGAGTTACGAACAAAAGACAAGTTCCTTGAAGGTATTTATTTACAGGGGTGGAATTTTCAGTTATTTTGCAGTTCTAGAGTTGAAAAAGTGGATTCTTGGAGCCGTAACGTAAAGGTTAATTTATCAGCAGAAGCCTCAATCCAGAGCACAAAATAATAATCAGAAAACAAAACAATATGCGATGGGTTACATGAAAAGAATCCAGTTGCTGGTTATTTTACATCTGAGATAACGTGGTATGTGACCATTATACCGATAACTGTACTTTCTGAGTTTTCTATGGATTTAGGTAGCAGCATGCTGATTAAATATGGCTATCAATTTTTTTACTAGTGGGGTTTAAACCTTGCCCCAAATGGGATTTATACCTTGGGTTGAGAAGAAGGTTGCTTGGTTTAAAAAACCAGTCAACCCTGCTATAAATCCAAATACTATTAAGCTAGATTTGTCTGTTTTAATGCATTCGTTTGATTAATAACACAAACTTTTCAAGATGAGTTGAAATTATCGTAAAGATACGTAGGATTTTGCTTTAAGAATCAGCTTAAAACGCTGTACTTAATGAGGTTGTAACTTTACTTAATTTTGTAAATTTTCGATAAATGTACTGTTGCTTTGTAAACTATTACATATGTAACGACAGATGAAATAATTGTTGTTTTTCTTCATCCGAAGAACACATGTCTTCATTTCTAATCTACAATTTTATAAATAATGTGTACTGGCAACTACATATGTTATTTTTAAAACTTTCCGACATAATTGAAAAGTGTTTATGAATTTCTATCTATGTTGTTTGTTTGTCTGTCTGTCCATTCGCACGATAACTGCCGTAAACATGATTTTATCAAAATGAAATTTTAGTATGTTGTTGAGACGGTCTGTGGGACATTTGGGAATGAAACTGGATAATATCATCCATGTAGTTTTGTATTGAATCCGGTGTTGAAAAAGTGAAGTCCATCGAACCCTAAATTCACAAATTGCTTCGAAAATTTTAAGAAATATTTAAATTATCCCATAAAATATATAAAAAGTATTTCAGCGAAATATATTCTATAGTTTTCAAATAAAAATTAAAATAATAATTACACCCATATTATAATCAGAGATCACGTGATCCACTTCAAAATAAAATATTACATTTATCTTTTTTCCCAGTGTAAAAATCGTGATTTTAAAGTTCTTTTTAATTTATATTTAGTGTTGCATCTGTCCTAAAACCGCTTTAGTTTTGCGTATTTCCTGTGCATCTATATACTGTGCCAACGCAATTACAATATTTTTCAGTTTAAGTGATCATCAAACTTTGATTATTTCTTTAACGAAGCCTAATTTTAATGGATGCAGAATGTAAACAAGTCATTGTAAGATGAGTTGTATAAGAATTCCTGAATTTCTTTACGCAAAATTATTTAGCTCTGGAGTCTGGAATAATAGGGATATGAATGAAATATTCATTGCTATAACATAGAGGGCCAGGTGATTTATATTTCGATGACGTCATTTGCATGAAGTTTATTATTTTCGATGAAGTTGCAATTTTACAAATATAATAAATTACTGTAGTGCTGTGATAATTTAAAATATATCAGAGCTGAATGTATCGCATTTTAGAGACATTTAAATAAAATTGCATTTCAGTTTAAAAGTGTTCTATAATCAATGCTTTATGCATGACTGATCTTTCTTGTTACCATTTTATTTGAGACTTGAAAACTGTTTATCTCAAACTAAGCGTATTAAATATCCTAAATAAAACGAGTTATTCTATGTATAGATTATAAATATTACATGCTCTGCCGTCGCTAATAAATTTGAATTAATTGAAACTCGATACCTGCTACGGATGAGGCTGTAGTTTATACATGAATGTGCGGACAATGGACTTTGCAATGTAAATGGATCCACCATTAATTTGCAACGCTCTGCAGGTTTATTTATGTTAATTTTGTAACAGATATTGATCGTTGTAATTTTCAAAGTATACATCCACAAATTCAATGAGAAATGTTGATCGACGGTTGAAACTAACATAGTTATCAAATATAGAAATTAATAAATTATGAGTAACAGATATAGGCATATACTCTCCAATTCAAAATGTTAGCAAACGCTGTTTTAGGCTCTTTGATGGTATTATTGAAGCATGTATAAAGTATTAGGTGATGTGATAATTATAATCTTGGCAACTTTCAAATTGTAAAATTCAATTTGTTTGTAAACAGAATATATTTTTTTTAAACTAGTTATACACTCAACTATATATTCCGTACTGTATCATTAGACGTATTGCTTTATGTTAGTTTTTAAATTAAAAAAATCTGATGTGAGTAGCACATGACTTTCCTTATATAATGTAATGAATTTACTACTTTTCAGTAAAAAAATATGATGTGGGCAACATATGACTTTCCTTATATAATATAATGAATTTACTACTTTTACAGTTAAAAAAATGTTATTCTTATAGTAGATACTTATATTCTTTCCAAGATATTGAATTTTCTCCAATTAGTCGCCATTTTCATTTAATTAGCAGCATTTTTATCAATTTGACGAGATCTTTGTTAATTTGGCAACAATTAAAAATGTTGCCAAATTGGCGACATTCCGCCAAATTCGTCGCCAAAATCTCGTCAAGCGTTATGGACGGAGAAGTAAGTTATTCTTACAGCAGATAAATGACTATTGGCGTTCAAATGCAAAAGTATTACTCAAAGTGTCTTTTTTCATGAATGGAACGAGCTAGATCCACGAGAATGATGTCAACAAATGTATTGCATGGTATTACATATGAAAAGTGAACATGTTTCTCAATTGGAAATATTTTTTATTTTATTTTATATAATTTTTTGATAATTTTGTTGAAAAATGTGCAATATCTAGAGATTGGTTCATGTTAGCGTTCTAAAATTTATGTCAATTATTTTCTAATAAAAAATGACATAAAAAATATCTATTTGCGTAACTTTATAAGCGGTTTTGATTTTTTGACGATTTTTTCAAAATTTCTCTCGAAAATTTAGGGGGGTTCTGAGCATCCGATTGCGTATAAAAACAATAGGCTTCCAGTGTTTACAGATTGTGATTTTTGTACCAAATTTCGTTCGAATCGGTCCATTCGTTCGTCAGTTATCGTCTCCACAGACTCACTGACACACACACACACACACACATAAATATAATATATTTTATAAATATATTTAAAAAATGTACAATATCTCGAGAACGGTTCATGCTAGCTTTCTAAAGTTTATGTCAATCGTTTTCTAAGGAAGAATTACATAACGAATATCTACTTGCGTAACTTTGTAACTTTATTAAAGGTTTTGATTTTTAATGATTTTTTCAAAATTTCACTTGAAAATTTAGGGGGGTTCCGAGCATTCACGGATTGTAATTTTTGTACCAAACTTCATTCGAATCGCTGCATTCGTTCGTGAGATATCATCTCCATAGACTCACACACACACACACACATACACTCATATATACTTTTACACACACACACACACACACACACACACACACACACACACACACACACACACACACATATATACTTTCACACACACACACACACACACACACACACTCACATACACACATACTTTCACACACAGCCATCACTTCAAAAATGCTTGATTCGTGATCTGAGATGCTTGAAACGTACTCTCCCATCGAAAACTCGAATTCGAATTTTCGACATCACTTTCCTTTTACATAATGTATATAAGGAAAGTAAAAATAACAGAAATAATGCAACGATAGAGATCACCTACGTTTATCATATACCGATAATTTTATGCAATTAGGAGATTATTCATTTTAGGCTTGTTCCGTCTTGATACTTACACCTCAAGAAGTTGTAATCTATACTTGGTTATGCAATAAACATTTCCAGAATTATTTTCATTCATTTCCAGAATTGTAGGATTTGCATGTGCTAATCTCCTGTCGTTTGGTTTAGTATGATGCCCAGCGTGTCTGGAATTATTGTAACGCTGTTGGTGATTGAGCATTTACCTTGATGTAATTATTATACTAACGTAATTATCGTGTTTTTGAATTAATACTGTCACTGATTGTTTATAACTACTCAGATGTCTTGATATAGAATTTTTATTTAATATTAGTTATACTGTAATGAAGTTTAGGTTCAATTATTTCACTTTCGGATATTTCAGTGTCATAGCTATAATTCTATAAATTATCCATTTGATCATTCAAATTAATTTTTTATAGTAAATAAAAATATGCGTTAAAATACGCTGACGCTGAGACATGGCTCGAAATTTGAGTTTTCTACTGCTGCGTTTTTAGAAATTTATCTTATAACGTCATATCATTCCAAAAATTACATAGGTTTTGATTTTGTCAAATTTTGAAACTGTCATGTTATATTTATTTACATAAGCTGTCATGACGTGATTAATAAGACATATCCTTGAAAATAAATCAAAACGGAGAAAATAAATCGTTTACAATCA